>JAQFZX010000180.1:0-81742 GCA_034682405.1 Hydroisotoma schaefferi
GCCTAAATCCCCAAGAATGACTGTCGATGGTCATGGCATTTTCCCATTTGTGCTTAACCCAAACCCCAGGATTGTACTTATCTTGACAGGAATAGAAGCCACCATGAGTGCATGGAGTTCCCGTACCCCAACGATCATTCACTACAACGCTGTCCTTCACAGGGCTACTGTTGTACAACCAGGCTAAGAACTCTTTGGATTTCCAGTATGTTTCACTAGCTTCCCAATCTCCATCCGACCAAATGACATCCGGTTTGTAAAGGTTGACCTATAAAATAAGAGGAAAATAGCCGTATTTAATCGTATATTTTATATCCATGCTTAATATGGGAACTGATGCTAGGTCTAGGCATTTTTAGCATTTCATGCAGTGTTATTTCTCGCGAAGCATAATCAATAATCTTATTTGGTCTTCTTCCTTACCAACTCCAATAGTTCAGGAAGCGCCTTATATTCAACAAAATCCCTGGATTTGTATCCACTCGCTTTATCCGCAAGGTACAAAGGGTTAAACCATTCGAACCAAGAATGATAAACGCCAAACCGAATGTCCGAGTTGTTTCTAATTGCTGATGCCAACTGGCCAAGAACATCTCGATTAGGCCCAACAGCCCCTGCATTCCATCCAAAAGAGTACTTCGAAGGCCAAAGGGTATACCCCTCGTGATGCTTGCTAGTCAGGACCACATACTTTGCTCCTGATTTCTTTAAAATCTCAACCCAACGGTTAGGATCGTAAAACTCTGCCGTAAAATCCCTAGCAAAATCCTGGTACGTGAAATTTGGGGGGTAATTTTTCTTCATATAGTCGACCGTCATTGAATTATTGGTCTTCCAGTTTTCCCAAAACCATTCGTTTCCCAAGGATGGTACGCTGAAGACACCCCAATGGAAAAATACACCGACCTTCACCTGATCGTACCATGCGGGCAACGGTCGTGACTCTAAACTATCCCATGTTGGATCGTAATTTTTTATTGGAATCTCTTCATTAGAAACATCTGCCGGTAAACCAGAAACCACAATGCTGTCATAAAGTGGGCGACTTACTAGACAGTTTGCTGTCGAAAATGCTAAAATTAAACTCAAGATTTCTGAGCGTAACATGATTCTTGTTCAGTCACAGGGACTGCTCTAAGCTACCAGAGAAACGTCTTTCAAGACAAGTCTGATATCTTGATAAGTTCAGACTTTCAGCCCAATGAACTTGTTCATCATGGTTGTGCAAGGAATAAATCAAATGAATGTTATCAATAGTTTACCCTGCTCAAGTTAAAATAACTCCATTTTATGTTATCTTAATGTAGTACTAATTCATTGTACGCTTAGCCTTCAAACCAATAGTATGGCCTAAGTTTACTCAACTTCATTTTATCTTAAGATAATAGAGTTCTATGCATCTTAGTTGACATCAACAACTTGAGAGACCATCGTTGCTTTTGTTTACTGTGTATGCATTGTTTATTGAAAGTCATGTAATATTCATTAGGCTAAATGTGAACTTTTAGTGATATGTCAAAAAGTCATATTGCATTGCCTTCTTGTTTGGCTCTATCTACTCTTTTACATAACCTTCTGGCTTCGCATTTGGAAATAAGTTAAAGCGAAAGACAAGGAAACAAGCGTATAGGTCGATTTTTAAATAATTCCATGCAAATGCAGGACAAAACGATACTTTCCCCTGGGAGTTCATGATTCATGCAATAATATATTATTTCTCTCCGGATGAATGGTCCTCTTTCTTATATTTTTGCTTACTTCAGATTTATGGTATTGGTTGGTGGGTTAGTTATATTGCTAAAAAATAAATAATCGATTTATGATTTATGCTTAAATTTATGGCAAATCACGACTAGAATTATTTCGAAGTACTACTGGAATGAAACATTACTATTGAGCAGGTCGCAAAAGCTATCGGGTTGAGTTTATTACTCTAAAATAATATTATAATCTAATCACCCAATTGAAAATTAATCGTCATGATGCTTATTCTGACAGTTGACGAATACCTTCTGAATGCTTTTGTTTCCTGAAATGTACGTCAGTGACATTTTGGTTAAAAAAGGATTAAATATAAGAAATGTGTTTAATCGCAGTAAATAAAGTTCATTGTTAGTTTAAAATATCAATCAAGAAGCAGATGTCAGCTCGTATTAATTTACCAATTACAGCAGGTAGATCTTTTAAGGCTTCGGTTTGGACATATTATGATGATTTAATAAATTAGAACGTTTATATTTTTGCTTGCACATGAGCTCATTCAAAATTGAGATTGTAAGCGAATTGAGATTGTAAGCGAATTTACAATAATGCGAATTTAAATGCGATAAAACTTAACATATCTACAGAAAACTATTAAATTGAAAAGTATGACATCCGTCATCGTATTTTAAAAGAAATTTCAAGTAGTATAAAAGTTCCACCTTTGTGACTTCGTTTTACACTTCCCTTTTGCAATTACATCAGACTAGAGTGCCTCGCATATAAAAGAAACTAGTCTGCAAAACTGCTTTATATTACAATCCTTAGTAGCACCACACTAAAAGCACGCAGAGAATGTAAGTAACTCAAATAATGCTAGCTAATTTAGTCTAAATATTAACATTATTTACGCTAGGGTTTCTTAAAATTAAATTTGATAAGAATTTAATGTTTCTGTAAAACATAATTTGATGATTCCAGGAAACAGATTCAATTTGTCTCCATTCTACTTATTTTGTCAGCCATGGCCACCGGACCGGTCTTGGGTCAAGGTCTATGGTCAGTTGTACTGGCTGAACTTCTTCCAGGAATTATACAAGGACAAATTGGTGCAGCCTTTCAATTTTGCAACTCAGCTCTAACGGCGTGTACTATTGCAAAAGATAATAATTTTGACGCTTCTGATTATCTGGATATCTGCAATCATTACTGCAGCTCGTCTAACGAAGCTCGAGAAGCTTGCAGGAAAATTTGTACTAGACGATAGTTCATTTAACTTAAACTAATTTAATCTTGTAGTTTGAGTTAAAAACATTATTGCAACACGCACGCATATCGTTCTAATAAAATGAAACGTTAGAAATTTACATGCATAACAATACCCTTAAACCACCTCATCCCAGCCCTAAACGGTTTAAAAAGTCCATGAAAAAAAACTCATTCACAGATTTATCTCTAAGGCTTCATTACCGTGAGTATGGCCGTTGTTTCCTATTTTATTAGCTTTTTTTATTCCCTAAATTACAAATCATTATTCCTGGCGTATAATGATTTTGGGCTCTAAGCTTATCGTATAGCAGCGGTCTTAATGGCTATAGAAAAAGTTGCACTCTTTGTTTCAGGTTTATTAGTTAGGCAGGTATCTTTACTTGCTTTGTAAATTACTGAAATGGGGTGTTTGTTTTTTGGAAAAGTAGAAATAGTAATAGTAAATCTAAAATTCTGCAGAAAACAAGCTATTAACTATCAACCATTTACCTTGTAACCTATAATCTCTGCTTTGCAGAAAAGTAAACCTAACTAACAATAAGAGTTTGGACTCGCATTTGAATCTAGATGTGTTCTTAAAAGTTCATCCTTATAACATATCTTCAGCGTCTGTTGAATCTGAAGGATAACCTTCCAAGGGGTAAATGGCACTCAGGGTGATGAAAAGTTGAGCAAAGTAGTAGATCGACCTTATTATTTCCTAGATACATTTAATTTCATGAGTAATAAAACCTTCTTGATTCACAAACTGTCCAAAAAATAAGCCCTAGAGACGATATACTAACTCTTACCTTTTCATATGGAATCTGCATGTAAAACTCATTTACAGCAAGAATCAGATCTGAAAGAGCAAATGCCATTCCTCCAACAACGGGAAACACCTTTTGCCATGACCATTCAGTCTTAAAAGTAAAACAACCCAGTTATTTAAAACCTTAATGTCAATGTATAGCAGTTACCAATAGTTTATGCAAACATACCTCAAACATTCTAACAAATGAAATCGCTCTCCAGACCATCGTAGTGAGGATAATTGTATGAAAGAAGATGCCAATATCTCGGAGTGAGTCTTCTTCCATTATGTTGGCCGTAGGTACAAGCGTCGACATGCCTGTAATCATAAAAGCGTAATAAAATTGGGTCTGCAACAATGGCATCGTATAAGGTGTAAATGCTCAATCGCTCACATCCTATGGAAATGAAATACAAGCCAGCTCCCAGCGTCAAGTTGAAGGGTGCCCATCCAAACGCTTGAATGTAGAATACCTTATAAAAAGTCATGAAATGTAAACTTTCTAAGTTAATCTTTGTTCTAAAAATGCCATTAATTTGCACTAATATAATACTTGAGCAATTCCAAACGCCGTAACTCCATGCACGAACAAGAACGGCCAAACTTGTAGAACTTCACCAAGAAATGAGAAAAGTAGGCCAACCATGATATACCGAGAATACCGTTTCTTTCTAAATAAGCAAACCTTTTCCATAGAATTCCATCGTATCTTTGATCAACAATAGATTACTTTTAATTTTTTACCCATCAACTACATGACCGGTCTTTAGACCATTGACCATTTGGGCCAAGGCAAGAATGGGAAGGCCCCTTGTCACAACCATGAGAATCGGATGCTGATAGATCTCATCCTCTCCGTAAGCGGATGTAACAAAATTTAGTAAAACGCAAGCAAAAAACGGCATCAGCTTTTTTAACTCATCAGTATCGAATTCCAATTCAAACGGCCATAATAATGGATTTGACTCGTTGTGTTGGTCCAGCTCGCTGGAACTTTTTCGCTCTCTTCGATGATGTTTAGCAGGGCGACGCTTCCGCTTACCACTACCTTGAAACGATGACCTTCTATGACCCTCGGTCGCGTCCATGACCTCTATCCCGTGCAATATGCCTTCGGATTCTGTGTCATCCCCGGAGCTACCCCCTGCTCCCGACCACTCACCATTTTTAATTTGCTCTTCTATCTCGGCATCTTGGTAATCATATTCAGGAGGTTTGTCCCTCAACAAGTCTGCAATTGCTGGAGGGATTAGGATGGGATTTTTTGAATTTTCGAAAAGTATCAGGGGAATTGATGCCGAGGGCCTGTTACTGTCGGAAGTAGGAGTTTGGAAATCGCTGTGGAAGCCTTTCATAGATGTTTCCAAACCTTTAATCCAAACCTCTTCTTCGGCCATTGTTCCGTAGCCCTATACACAGGAATAAAACCAGAGTATGCAAAAGTAAAAGCTAGAATGTAGCCGGATTCCCAATGCTTGCTTGGTTTGACTGGAAATGTATTAGAGTTGCCTGTATTTTGTTACAACAGGTTATTTATGTAGTTGTATGCCTAGTTGGTATGCAAAGGAAAGCTTTTATTAAAACCAGGAAAATATCTGGGTCAGTTAAGGTAGGAAAAATCGTTAAAATCGATTGCAAATGGAACAACTAAATGATGGATGATCTATAGCCTTCCCTAAAAAAACCCCTATTTTATTTATGGGCGATTGAATGCACGAGTCCACTCTCCACTGACTGTGACTGTTCACTCGGAACTTTCGTCTATTGAAATTTTAATAAACCTCGAGCAATTATAGTCTACCATCATATCATGGAGTCGATTGTTAGCAAGCAAGCATTCCGTCCCAGTCCTTTAAAAAGGTTGGAAACGATTAAGCATTGGAAAAAATTGTATAGTTGACAGTGGAGAGACAATATGTTTGACAAATTTGAAGTCTTTTTGCATTTGTAGGCATTTATTATTAGTTAATTTTACAAAACTAGGCCAAGCTAATGCTTAAGTAAATTACTATTGTAGATATTATAAAGAATTGGAAGATTTTTAGAGCTTTACTTATTTTTCATTTTTTTAAGTTTATCAAAAATACATGTAAATAAAGAAAAAATAAGACGGTAAAGACAATTTATCCGTTTCAATCGGTGAGGGATAAATATTTATATTTATATTTATATTCATTCTCTAAAAAGAAACAGTTTTCTTGCGTTATAAAACAATATGCAAAAAAACGTCAGGTACTCCGAAAGGTTACTTGGAACAATATGACTCATTTCGTTAATCATACAAAATGACTTGCGGAGCAATTAATTAAATTTTGAATTTACAAAAATTCACCATCTTAAAGTTAAAATGTGTCCTATTATAATAAGCTTATTCAGGATATTTCCCTTGCATAATAAAAATCTTTTGGATGACACTGACAGGATAGTTTGCTCACGGACAAAACGTAAACCAACGCTTAAAATGGACAGGAGATAAAGAGCAATTTGTAAATCTTTTTAACTTCTGAATCATTTTTGCCCATTATAGAGAAATCCGGAAATACGGTATTCGCATTTTTAAGAAACCACCTCAAACAGAAAATGAGGACTGTGCAGTAACTAACAAAAATTACTTAAGCTACACTGCACTCTGCACTGCTTTAATGCGCTACCATATTTCGACCTCGACGTTACTCATTCTTTGTGAAAGGCTTTTCATTTCAAGTTAGGAATATTTATGCTGCGTTTAGATCAGGACATTTAAAAACAGTTGACTAGAATTATTAAGCATTACAAAAAGCTTCATTCAGCAGCCAAATAGTAGAACAGGGCGCACAGCCATAATCAACTGTGAGTAAAGTATGCGTGCGTGACGCGCGTCTCCTTTTCAGCGTCCAAGTGTCCAGTTCATAACCCATCCAGTGTCCACTGACTATATTTGCAGATATGATTACGATTCATAACTTGGCTTGATAGTGGCGTGAAGATTTTTACCTTAATTTAATTTCTTTTTGGTTGAAGTATATCTCTCAATGTACTGTTAAAAAAAATTATTAACTTTGAATCCACCCACAATGAAATCAAAGTAGCTGAAGCCATTTAAGCTTTCCATACAAAGTAATACCTTATCATAGCCATCAAGCTCGTCCAACTTTATTGGATCAAATAGATTTCCATCCAGAGTTATCAAAGAAACCGGAGAATCTGATAAAAGTTCAGGGGGAATATTTTCCAAGTGCAGACAATTTTCTTGCAGCCGTAAGGTTTTCAGATTAACGCAATTTGCAAGATCACTGCTGACTTTTGAAATCTGAAAGAAAAAGCACACTCCAGTTACTTCAGAACAAACCTATGCAAAACGATTAATTGAAAGTATGACAATGCTGCATCACCAAATACCTGGTTTTGATTTAATATAAGTTCTATGACTTTCAATTCCCCAACCCCATTCGGTACTTCTTTAATTGAATTCTTAGACAAGTCTAACACCGTCAAGGATTTACAGCTACTGAATACAACCGGAAATACTCCTAGGGAGTTGCCACTGCAAAAACCAGCATTTAATTACTTTATAGAGGACTTTTACAAGCAACTCCACCAGTCCCATAGCGTAGTATCTTGAACCTTGAACGTCTCGTTTCGAAGGGCGAATAAGGCCGCAAAAGTCACAATAATGCACAATAAATTCCCTTAAAATGTAATTATTCTTTTCACCTAAGGTTAACATCACGCAGCTTTTGTAGTTTTCCCAAAGAAGGCCTCACAGTTTTAATTCTATTGGACGCCAAATTAAGGACTTCTAGTTTAGAAAGCTGTCCCAATTCTTCAGGAATGACTTCTACAAACAAAAACCCAAAAATCAAAATAAAACCCTTGTCCCGAACATCATCTTTATGTAACATTTAACAGTTTGTCTTACCAATCTGGTTAAAATTTAAATTGAGCTGTTTTAAATTCGTGAAAGCTCCAATGTTATCCGGAATTGAGGTTATCTTATTTTCCGATAAGTCCAGGTTCCTCAACACCTTCAGTAATTTCACCAGCTCTGGAGGAAACTGCAAGTCACATCCAAACAAGCCAATTACATCCAAGTTATCCATGACCAAAATTCCATTCGAAACATACAATTCCCTGACTATAAGCCGCCCTCTTTAATTAAGCCACAGCCTATCCTTTACATGTTAAAAGGGCTATCTCTTCCATGTTAAATATGCTTCAAAACATCATTTCTTATTACCTAAACCACGGCTTATAGTCAGGGAATTACGGTACTTTAACCACCTTGTTACCTCAGCTAATTTGACCTTTGACAGGTGGAAGACCCCGGTTTTTTGGGACGTCTCCACATGCTGTTTTAACCCCTGATTCCCCATCGGAAGGGCCACTCGCAATAACCCTTTCTGTGAGTGAAATAACTTCCTAAAAAACCCAAAAAACACACTAATTATCACAAAATAGTTAATTAATTAATTAACTTCCAAGAAAGTTAAAGTTGGGATTCGCCGAGCTAATTTGCAATTTTTTTTTAGAGAAATGAGGCATAAACAAGGGGGTGTGGCTTTTGTTTATATTTACCCTCAAAGAAAGTACAAGGAAAGGCCCACGAAACTCAAATTTCATGGATATTTTTGCATGTGCGTTTATTATTTGGATTTATTTTTACAATTCACTGTTTTTTATTTTAAAGTTTCAAAACTTTCATCCAGTTCTGTTAGAAACTGCTCTTTTTTCTGAATTCTGGACTTTAAATTCTGGAAAGGCACACTTTGGATGCAATTTGGAGAGGTTTAGTATTAAATACGGTTACGGAAACGGACCAAGCAAGACCAAAGAAAAAGGAAGAGAAACTGGGTAATTTAATTAAATTAATATTTAAAATTTAAATTCCAGTTTTTTCATGCAATTAATTCTTTGAAAACATCATTAAAAATAGTCATGGGTATTTTAATTGCAGATGGAGACGTATAAGAACATGCATACCCATGTCTGTCGCCCATGATTGAGTGAATTGAGTCTTGATTTTGATTCCAGTTAAGCAACGCAGCGTCTGGATCAGCGTCAGCGTGCTGTGCTTCCTTCAATTTAACTGGTAAAGATAGTTACTCAAGCGAACATCCACGTAGGAGTTGGAAATTCCAGTTAATAAATAGGTATTTTTGGGAATTACACAGAAAAGGAGACCCTCTAATTTATAATTTTGGCTTCATTCTGTTCTATTGTCTAATTATTACACTGTTCTTGACCCGGCAGAGTGAAGTAATCTTCGATCGGAAAGGTCGAAATGGAGAAAAAGACCAAAAAATCCCTACACAAGCAGACTCGCGATAAGCCCAAGAAAGGAGCTATGGAGTCACATAAAAGTTTGACTCAAGAAGCTAATGAACTAGCAGCTAAGGATAGTCGGTTTGCCCATATTTTGAAAAACCCTATTTATCGATCTGTTCCGAAAAACGAGAAGAAAATTGACATTGACACGCGATTTCAGTCCATGTTTCATGTAAGCTTTAAAAATTCAACGTTTACTGAGAATTTTGAGGGTTTTTTTGAGAAATAACTCATGCTGAATAAAGTTATGGAACAACGTTAATTATTAAATAAGCGTTTTGCAAAAATTACGGTAGCAACGTACCTGACGCCTTTGTATGTTATTTTTATTCAGGATAAGAAATTCAAACTCAAGTATACCACAGATAAGCGTGGCCGACCTGTTAATACATCTACGGATGAAAATCTACAAAGGTACTACAATCTTAGCGTTGGTGAAGAGGCTCCAGAAGATGTGAAGGATGAGATTAAATCCGAAGACGAAGAAGTGAAATCGGAAGAGGAAACTGGTACTGATGAATCTGAGGAAGAAGAAGACGCGGAAGGGAATGTCAAAGAAGATGTAATAACCATCAAGACGAAAACGAAATTGCCTGATCAGATAAAGAAGAAGTTGCGTGATAAGGATATAGATTATGCCAGAGGGGAAGGAGCTTTTGTCTCCGGTGAATCGTCAGATGACGACTCATCCACTTCGGAGGATGAAGATGACAAGCTTAACGTCATGCATGGTAACTATTGCAGTATCATTAGTTACAAAAAAGGCTGAAGCAGCATAATTATATAATCCTTTTTAAATAGAATGGGGAGAGTTGGATAATGATGCTGCCAGGACCGAAGATTCCACTAAAAGGCTAGCCCTGTGCAATATGGATTGGGATAGGTTAAAAGCTGTTGATTTAATGGTTCTATTTAGTTCTTTTCTTCCTGCTGGTGGCCTTCTTAAAAGTGTTACTGTAAGTCGTCTTAAAAGTGGCAACAATGTCATTTTTAAGTAGAATCCGGGTCTTTTGCAATTTGCATCGACTGATGGTTGTATATACTTTGTAGATCTACCCATCTGAGTTTGGAAAGCAAAGAATGGCCGAAGAGGAATTACAAGGTCCGTCGGAACTGGCGGAATTCAAAGTCAAAGTGGAAATCGATGACCAGGAAGGAGATCCTGAAAGTGGACAAGAGGAGGATGAAGACGAGGAAGGAAATTCTTATCATCGGGAAAAGCTTAGAAAATATCAGTTAAATCGATTAAGGTGCCGTTCGGTTTATAATAATCAAATTGTCTTGTCACAAGGACTCTTCTATTGTCTTGTCATATCAAAATCAGTCATTTAACCCTTAATGCATCGCCTCTTTCTTTTGATATAGGTATTTTTACGCAGTCCTGGAATTCAACTCTGTAGAAACGGCTGAGAATGTTTATACTGAATGCGACGGGAGAGAATACGAATCCAGTGCAGCAAAAATCGATTTAAGATTCGTACCTGATGATATGGAGTTTGATGAGGTAATATAATCATAGGGTTTTCCGTTGTATTAGCATACTAAACTATTTTGTATTTTTAGATTCCAAAGGACAAATGTGAAAACTTGCCAGACTCAGGGAAATACAGGCCTAAATTTTTCACCACCACAGCATTGCAACAAGTCAAAGTATGATATGTTTTTCTACTTAAGTCTTATAGATGTGTTACATGAATGTAGACTTGATAGCTAACTTATTAAAAAATAATGTAGGTTGATTGCACATGGGACGAAACAGATCCAACCCGTAAAGAAATGATTGAAAAAGTATTTAATCCTAAGGAAAAAATTGACGACGAGGATATAAGAGCTTATTTAGCCTCGTCTTCAGAATCAGAGGAAGAAAATGAAGACGAAGACAACGAAGAAGGTAAACCTACGTATTGTCATGAGGTTTTACAAGTAGCTCCTACTTGCAGTGTTAAAACTGACTACTAAGTAACTTCCTTTTGTTAGATGACTGTAAGTCAGTAGGTGATCCCATCTCCAAGTACCGAGCGTTGTTAGAGTCTATAGAAGAATCTGAGAAGAAGAAGAAAGAAAAAGACGTAGAAATGGAGATAACTTGGGGAGTTGGTTTAAAGCAAAAAACAGAAGAGCTGGTGAAAAATAAAATCGAGAAGTCAATGGAAGAAAAACTGACGCCTTGGGAAGAACAGATTTCAAAGCTAAAGGAAAAGAAGAAGTTACGGAAAGTTGCCAAGAAGAAGGGAGCGGTAGCTAAGGGTTCAGACCAAAGTTCAGGAGAGGAAGGAGATCAACCTTTTAGTGATGACGATGTCGATATTGACATGAATGATGCCTTTTTTAAGGATGAAATGCGAACAAATGACGTATTTAAATCAGCAAAAAATGCCGAGCAAAAAGAAAAGAAAACTGCAAGAAAGAAGCATGATCGACCAGAAGAGGATCTGAAATCTAACGTAAAAGTCCCATTGAGTTATGCTCCTGTGTTTTGCTATTTATTTCGCCAAGTTATGTTATATATTTGTATTATTCTGTAGGCCGAGTTGGAATTATTATTGATGGACGATCAAGAACACAAGAAGCATTTCAGCTTAAAGAAAATAATGGACGATGAAAACGAAAGTAAATCTAAGAAAAAGAGAAGGAAGCACAAGAAAGCCAAAAAACCAATAGTAGACGATATTGCGTCAACAAAAGATGATTTCAGTGTGGATGTCAGTGACCAAAGGTTCTCTGCGATGTTCAATTCCCACCATTTCAACATCGACCCTTCGGACCCTAACTTTAAGAAAACGAAAGCAATGGACGTAATTATTACCGAAAAGCAAAAAAGAAGACTTAAAGCAAAAGATATTACTCTGCAAACGTCTTCAGATCACGATCACACTGAACCTCCCACAAAAATATCTAAGACTGGCAGCATTAACAACGCTGAATTATCTCTTCTTGTCAAATCTGTCAAAAGGAATGCTCAGAGTATTAAACGGAAATAAAATACAATTCGTTGAAATTGAGACAATGCAATAATGAAAATATTGCTACTATAAGATATTCATGTACTTCGTCATTTAATCACACAATTTTTATTTTCATGCGCGGAAGGTATGCATTTTTAACGAATGCAATTATAATTTTCGCCGCAACAAATTATTTTGAACATACCAAGACAAATATTCCTACTCATTTCATTTCTATCAGACACCACCGACAGTTGACAGTAACAAATGATTCATCTCGCAAAGAATACCTCTGATCAGACAATGTTCTTTTTTAAAAGCTTAATTTCACGATTATAACATTTATTCGTTCACGTTGAACTTTAAACACTTTATTAAACTAGTAGCATCCGTTTTCATACTGCGCTGCGGGGGAAGGGGGTTCCTCGCTAATTCTTGACTTGAGTTACACATACATGGTTCGGTTGGTTGTTTGGTTTGGTACACACATATATTTAGGTAAGATTGATTCAATTTGTTTAAGCGAAAGCGTTGAAAAATCATTTGAGCCAAAGTTTAAGTCTCAGAGCGTCTACTCCATTAAGGTAGTATCGAAATAGTCGTTTATCCCGTACAAAGCCTAGATTTTCGTACAACCTTAGAGCTGACTTATTTGTAATTTCTGTTTCTAGTACTATCTGTAAACCAAAATCCAGATTCGCCTATTAAACATTTAACATTAATGTAAAACAAGTTAGAATTCACCCAAGTTTAAATAAAATCACAAAGAATTAATAATTAAATACCTCATCAGCGTCTTCGACCGCCATCGCTCTGATTGATTTAAGTACGAGGTTAGAACCTGGAAAAGTAGAACAACCACTCTCAAGTACAAAAAACATTACCCATTCATAAATTATATTAAACCCTAATTGATCCCAGTACCGATTTTTTTGCGTCTGTATTTCTCATCCACGGCCAGCATGGCAATATACCCTCGTTTGTTAATCTGCTTATGAACATCTAGTTTACAAACGATAGCCCCAACCATACGATCCTCGTCCATCGCAAGAAAGCACAACTTTGGCCAATTATGTATAAAGTAGCGATAAGTGTAGACTGAGTAAGGCTCCGACAAGTCCTTTTGAATAAGTTTCATAATGCTTGGCATCTGAAGTTCAGACTCGTAGCTAAGATATCGTATCCCAAACTCAGGATCCACCTCCCCCTCCTTGGCCAATGTTAACAAACGGTCACAACTAGTTAAATAACCACACACCCCGGCACTCCCACTGACCTCCCCCTCACTAACACACCCAAGGTCAGAATCCCCATTGCAAAAGGACACCAAGGCGGGTGGACTCGTTGAGGAACATCGTTCATGAGTATTAATTTTAACATTATTAACAGAACTATTCAGCAGATTGTTATTAATTCCAGTAGAATCCGCAGTAATAGTAGGACTTGTAGCACTCGGTTTCTTGACTTCCTCCTCCTCCTCCAAGGGACTATGAACACCGTTGACCTTGGGCTTATCTTCTAAAGGCTTATCTTCTAAATCGATACTTAGCGTAAGCTCTTCAACCCCTTCCTCCAGGATGTGACCCTTCTTATCCTTGTGCTGACCTTTCCTTTTGCTCTTCTTTGAAACTGTTGTGGTCACTTGAGCATGACTACTGCTCCGAGATTCCATCGCTTATCTGCCCCACCCCCACCTCCACCTCCTTCTTTGCTTATCTTCAAACAATCACCACACCCCCTCAAATTATAGTTTTAGTCAATCAATTCGTAACTTTTTATCAAGAAATACATAAAAAAGGGAGGCGATCGCGATCACGATCGCGATGCTCGTTGCTACTAAAACTAACTTCCTCTCTTATCTGGATTCTTCTTCCCCTTTGTTTTTCGAACAAAACAGTGTCTTATCTTCTGGAAGACGCAGAGACTGAAAAGAAGTGAGATTGCCTGGTATTTTTAATTATAATTTATAAAATAAAATTATTTATAAAATTCAAACTTTTTCCAAACTTTTTTCAAAAACCTGGAATTGTGCTTGTGAAGTTGAGTGTTTTTGATGGGAGCGCCATGATGTTGGTCAGATTGAGAGTTCTTTCTTGCGCATTTCCCCAATAAAACCAAACGCATGTGTCCCAACAATCCCCCCGCCAAACTTTTCCCATCAGTTTTATTTTTGCTGTCCTCCTCGCAACTCAAGAAATCGGGAGTGAAAAAAAAACGAAAAATGAACTGGATTTGCAAGATCCTCCTCTAAAAAACTAGTAAAAAGGTGAAAAAGAAGCGAATGACCCCGGAAAAAAAAAGTAGAGTTTGAGTTTGATTGAACTTCACTTTTTGTTTGTTGATCCTTGGAAGTTGGTGTGAGTTGGGTGTAGTTGTCGAGAGAATGTCATTTCCATCGAAAGCAGAGCGTGAAAAGTGCTGGACTTCGAGGGATGTTTTGTGGAAATGTTTGGATGAAAATCGGGATAATCCCGAATTAGCCAAGGCTTGTGCTCAGTTCAGACAACTTTATGAAAACTCCTGTCCTTCCCAATGGGTATGGCATTGGCATTATAAGTTTATTTTATTCATTTTTCGTTAGACTATATCGGCAATTCGGCAGTCATTTTGAAGTGATTTTTATAAATATTTGATGTATTAATTGACAAGAACCAATATTGTTATAAATATTTCATTCACGATCACAAACAAATACAACCGTGAGAATTGATGGGAACAAACAAACCCCCGGACCCTCGAGATAAGCAATGTAATGTATGGTTCTGTTCATAAAAACAAACGGTCCAACCCGTCCGTTTTAAAGACAAATGAGGCAGAATTTCATAAACGACCGAAGAGAAGAAGTCTATAATTATTTATAATTCATTAATCATAATTTCATCACAATGCGATTGCAAATCAGAGCATTTTTAGCTAGAGAATCTCTGCTTAGTTTAAACATAAAGTCTAGCAAAGCCAGCGTCATTTCATGGGCCACAACTACAACTATAATTATTGAATGCAACCTTTACTTATCGTTCTTTTCTTCGTTAAAAAATAAATTGTCCTTAATCTGACATGAATGATGATATGATTTGTCTTTTTGGCCTTCATGAACCTCTCGGAGGTCAGAAGCATAAAGCATAATTGTTCTAAAATTACTCAACAAGTCTCAGTTAGTTCTTCTTGTTGCCAATTTAACCAACATTTTCTTATTATTCACTGTCAATTCAACACGAGAAATCAGTATCGGGGCGGGTTGTTACCCGACAAGAAGTCTAATCCTTACGTAAACCTGGGTCGGGCTCGGATACAGATTTCCTTTATAATGGTTTCACACTATCTATTTTTAACTTGGGAATTCTAAAATTAAACGGTAGTATAGTGAGTGGATTCATAAAAAAAAACATTAACATGATCCGTACCGAAGTGTGTTGCATGCAACTAGAACTACCGACAATCCATCGCAGTGTCAAAAATCTTTTTACGTTCCGAATCCGATTAGCCTTCAAATAGCAGGATTTTTATCATTTCTGGACGAATGCCACAAGTTATTTTTATTAGATCGAGTCAAGCAAGAAATTAGCAGGAGTGGACTTTATGGAAAAGGGAAGAACAGCTACGTTATTTTGACATTTTTTTATCAAATGAGTTATCCTAGACTCTATCGATCCTCCCCCTCTATGTATAAGTGACAATGACAATTAGCAGATTTATCGGTATTTAGATTTATGTAGGCCATCATTTTAATAGCTCGTTGAGTTTAAAATGGTCCTGCGATACTGTAATATGTATATTTAATGTAAGTAGAAAGTTGTTAATTGCATTGAATGAATTTAATATTTACAGGTAAAGCACTTTGACCGGAAGCGAGATTATTTAAAATTCAAAGACCGAATCCAAAAAGAAGGGTACGAGCCGCTTGAAAATATGCCGAAATCCTAACACAAGTTGCAGTGTAGTAGTTTCACCGAGTGATATAAAATATTTTTGAGCTCAATTGACATTAATCCGAGCTATTATTGCTGTTTGCTGGAATTATCATTTACAGCTTATTTTGTAGTCCAACCGAAACAAAGCATTGAATGACGAGCTAAGCTTCTGTCAAGCGGGTTTAAAGGTGCTTACTAAACAAATCTACCTTTTAATAGTAAGAAAGAAATGAGTTTAAAATCATTAGTTGTTTGTAAGATCTTTTAGCTATTTGATTCTAGTTTGCTCCCTTTTTCATAGTTCTGTAATTTTTTAAAGTGACAGGGTCGTCCCTGCTGCTGTATACTAGTCAGTTAGTTAGTAATGTCAAAAATTGTTTGTGAGCATGTACTATCAAAGATATGATAAAGTAAGTAAGGAAAAGCAATAAAGCTGTTTTGCGTAATTTTATTGAATTTTTCTTGTGTAAACAACCGTTATTTACGGTACAATTAATGTCATACTTGAGGGATTGCACCCGGGCATCGCGTTGGCGTTTAACATTTTTTATTTTGGGGTTTGGCCGTAGTTATTTTTTATTTCTGGTAAAATATTAGATTATGCTTGAGAAATGAAATGAAAGATTGAAGATATTTGTGTTTCCCCATAAAAAATCTAATTTTGACTGCTCCTTTTAGTTGATGGTGTGTATTTTTAAAATGTTTTCACTTTAAATGTTTAAGATAGACTTGTATGTATCCACAGTCTCATCCAAAATTTCGGAGACGAAGGTTCTTTAGCAGTGACCACAACGCCAAATTTAGTTGATGATCTCGCCATTGGAGAAGGTTACCCTTCTACCACTACGTCAACTTCAACTGGCAGATGCGATCTACATAGAAATAGATTGAATAATACAGCTGCGTCTCCTTCTCAGGAAGTTGGTTTGAAAAGTCTGAATGCCTCCTCTCCGTCTACGGAGAATAAAAGCCCTAGTCCGAATGCAAGAATCTTTCGAAAATTTCAACCATCCACACCAACATTAACTTAAGAATCGGAATCCCATAAATGTGGATCCACCTGTCTACTATTTCTGCTCATAATTTTGATAATAACACACTAAATTTATTTTTGACAACGCCACGAGAAGAGGACGTTCATTTCGCTTTGATATTAATTTTATCAGTCTGTCGTTATTCTCTGACGTACGTAAGTGTTAACGGCATTCGAACGAGACATAAGCGCATTGAAATGTCACCTATAAATTAAACTACCACCTAACCTCAAGATTCATATTTGTTTGCGGTATAAAAAAAGTTACTAAAATTTACACATTGGCAGAAAATGTTTAATAAATCCTGCATATTTACATTTAACGAAGTGCAAGGACTTGTAACAGGCTGTTTTACTTCATCTTCTAAACAGCCAAATCTTAACTCTTAACATTCACAGCAACTCCTTCAACTAACTGGTTAACGAAAAAATCAGATCCATAGCCATGTTTGCGTTTGCACATGTAAAAACTAACACAATAAAAGTGTGTTGCAATAACTAGCCAATTTACTTAGAATAGTGTCCAAAAGGGAAGCATAAATACAACCTAAGTATTTTTTGTATGCATTAAAATTAAAAATTACAATAAACTTTAAATACAAATGCTACACTTCTACACCGTATCATTAAACTCGACCGTTAATGTTAAATGAATGTCTGAAGTTAAAACTAATTCTCTAAGAACGTGACATAATCGGTCAACTTAGCGATTTGTTCTTCAGCTGAGGTAACTTGAGCATCTACTGATGGTGATTCCTTTGGTAATATCATTCCATCCGGGCTAATCGTCCACCCTTGACTTGCTACTAGACTTTCCGTTTCTGGAAGCGTAAGGCCTAACAAAGTAGCAACGTCTTGAGCTCTTATCGTCGTGTATGCCGTTCCTATCAGTTGAGTAGTTTTATCCCGAGTTGACTCTGCAAATTCAAATCCAAAATGAACGTATATATTTTTACCCATATCTAAAATAAAAACCCGACCCCAACATTCTTTCCCCGTTTTACGTTACAACAAACCTATAAGTTGATTGACAATAGTGGCAATAGCAGGAGACCACTGGAAGGCCTTGGCAGCCGTGTAGAAGCCTGGCATATCCTTCTGCCACAATCGCTGACCAACGCCCCACACCGCGGTTAGCTCCACGTGCTGCTTCATCGCGGGTGGAATCCGCTTCCAGAGGAACTTAGCGTTGCAGAGATCCCCTTGAAGGAGGTAGTAGCTTAAAAGCTCCATGTATCCTTCCACTCTTATCCCATCCGGACCTCCTTCGAGCTCAGTTCGCTCCAGTCGTCCAATAACCTCTTCCATTCCGATGATCTTATCTGCTTCTGCTGGCTGTCTGTTGATAACCATCAAGGAATTTATACAGATGAAAGTCCTTTATCAACCGGCTTAAAGTTGTCACCACCTATGTATAAATATTAATAAATAATAAATATTAATAATCTCGTCCTCATGCTTTATTTACTAAATATCAAAATCAATCATGTTTTCGATTCTAAATACATCCCATCAAAAAAATTTTCCTCGATCAGATAAAATGGAATTGAACTAACTTTTTAATTTAACTATTAATGCAGCAAAAAATAACGTTTTTGACCACAAAATCAACAACCGGATTGAAAATTTCGTAAATTAATATATTTTTTTTAAAAACACACGTCAAAGTTCGACTTTATTTTACCCAGCTTGTTTTCCTTTCCACCCTTTGTTCCCTTCCACCTGATATTCCCACCCTTTTTAGCCCCAATCACCTCCAATTCTTTCCAAATAAAGTACAGAAACTGAATGAAACTGATGAACTTTAATTTATTAAAAAAATTGTTTTAAAAACTTGAAAAGCGAGTTTTCTTGCTTTTGCTTGATGATCCAACAAATTTTATTTTTAATTCTGTTCAAAGCCGCCACTTAAAATTCCCGCTGTAGACAGAAATAAAATTTTCTCTATTTGTCTCGCATAGCCCCTTAAACTGTCTCATAATACCCTCACCAAAACTCCTCCGGAGGAATTGAAGGTCATTTTCATATACTTTTCCCCTCATTTCTTCATTCGACTGTTTGTTACAGTTGTAGACATCTCATTGCTATTGCTTTGGATTACCGAGACTCGGACTTTTTTTTATCGAACTCTTTTCAGCGAAATTCTAAATCATTAAGTCACATCGAAGCATAAAAAAAACTCTGCAAACCTAAACCTCTCTTAAACAGGATGAACATACATCCTCTAATCATAATCATCCTGTGCATCTGCATGAAAAGTTCATACTTTACTTACTAAAAGTCCGTGATATTTGCATCCATCGCATTCGCATTCATCCACCTTACATCAACTAACCGATGCGATTGCGATTGCGATGCACATTCGCTACTATTTTATGCAATTCATCGTTTTTTTTTGCGTTATGTGCAAAGTTGTTTTAACCCTTCCAGGCATTCATCCATCCGGCAATTGCCCCCAATGCGTTAAGAAATACCACAAAGATTAAAGAAGACTATACAATACACACTTATAACTAAAACTAACCACTACTTACTGGTCGGGGTGGATGTATATGCAATGTAAAAACCCGTATTAAAACTACCAAACAATTGAAGATGAATAGCGTGGTTAGTATAAGGATTGTATTGTATTCTATTGTGGAAAAAAATTAATCCCAAGGACAGGATAAAAAGATTGCCGATCTGTATGATGATGTTCTAGTCTGCAGAAAGTAATTTGTTTCTTCATGATGATATAACACTTTATAGTAGTAGTAGTGAGAAAAGTCTAAATGAAACGGTATAATCTGCTGATATTTTGCAAATAAGTATGTACTTGGTAGTGAAATACCAAGCGATAAGGTAATCCTCGATTGCCGATGGCAAAATAACGTATATTCGAATAGTCATTGTGAAAAGCTGCCCATAATCCATACCCGAACTAAGTATTTAATCCTTAAGATAGCAAAATGTTGAGTTAATTCTTGGCGAAAAGTTTTGAGGATTGTATGATAATTAATTGTAGTAATGAAGCCGGTATTAATACATTGTAATTTGGAATCCGTTCACAATTCACAAAGTCTGCCTTCGCATAATTATTCCCGTTAATCAGTTTACTTCATTTGCTGATTTGTTTTACATATCTCTGTCATTAATTCACAAAGCGTCTTTTGGAAATTAGCAGTATTTTGTATGGAGTTTTTAATTCATAAAAAATCCAAGCCTGTAACGTCGTCTTCGTCTTCGTCTCAATGGGAATATATTTTTGACATTTAACTCATATAATCTCTGAAAAATTGGAAGAAACGAAGGCTCAAAGGCTGGTTCAACTTGACTTGAACTCATCTTTATAGTGAGTGATTTGACAATCTGTGCCTGGAGTGAGTGACAATCTGCGGAATCCCTCATTCGTAATGCAGACAGAAACGATGTCGTTTAAATATAAACGATTCATCATCTATCTCACAGCCTTTATACTACTTCTGTGGGGTATAAAAGGTAATCAAATCATTCGAGTATATTGGCCAAAAAAAACGAAGTACTCCCTCTGCTTATCAAATGATATCCCAATGGCTATCTTAATTAACATTAAATCTCTGTGTATGAGAATTCCAGCTCTTACTTCCATATGTATCTATTTAAGGCACATTAACCATTTTATTCCCGTTTGAGACAGTATTAAATAGACAATAAGGATTAGATATAGATGATTAATCTTTTAGAAACTTTGCCATGCAAAATATATTTTGTAAAGCTCTCACGTTTTTTCAACAGGGTTCTGGAAGTCAGAATCGGACTCTAACTACCTTCGAAATGAACTGTCTCATGCTCACACAGAAGCGTTACTTCAGGGTGAACTTTCTACTATGAAAGTAGAGGTACTTTATCATAAACTTAGAGTACTTTGAGTAAACGTTACTTAACCCTTGTTTAGGGTTGTAGGCTGGTTAAATTAGCCTAATACAATTACAATTTCTTATCTAGATAGCTCAACTTAGGAAAAAATTAATAGAATGTTCGGGATCTTCGGACATTTCTATGTCAAATCTTCCAACCATTTACGCCATAACTCCAACTCATCCTCGTCCAGTTCAGAAAGCCGAATTAACGAGGTAAAAGGCTTAAAGTTTGATGGTTTGGTTAGTCTTTCTCTGGATAAATTAGACCTCCCGATATAATGTTAAAATAATACTAACATGATATGGCTAATTATGCAGCGTTTAATGGATTTTTACAGACTCTCACATTCACTTATGCTTGTGCCAAACTTGCACTGGGTTATTGTAGAAGATTCCGAAACCAAGACTGATTTAGTTGCCAAACTTTTAGCAAAAAGTGGTATGAAATACACCCATCTTAATGCTCCTACTCCAAGGGAATGGAAATTGAGGGCAAAGGTAGTTTTATTAGTTTGCTTATTGAGATTTTATACATTTGTATTTTATTATATAAAATACTCACATTTCATCAACGTTAATTTTAGGAACCTAGGTGGAACAAACCCCGTGGTGTTTTGCAGAGAAACGCAGCTTTAGAATGGATCAGAGTGAACGTGTCGCCAGATACTGATGGAGTTATTTATTTTGTTGATGATGATAATGCTTACTCATTAGAAGTTTTTGATGAGGTCGGCTATACATACTTGACTTAATTGTTACTAATTAAGCCGTTGCTTAAGCCTAACTAGGAACGATTTGACTAATCCAGGTATCTATTACATTTTTAGATGCGAAATCTCCAAGGGGTCGGAGTGTGGCCTGTGGGCTTAGTAGGGGGACTTATGGTAGAGAGGCCTAAAATAAATAGAAATGGGAAGGTAGAAGGCTGGCTGACTGTGTGGAGTCCGCAACGTCCCTTTGCAATAGACATGGCCGGATTTGCAATAAATTTGAAACTTTTCTTTAGTAAATCTGACTACAAGTTTGCATTTGAAGTGGAGAAGGGGTACCAGGAAAGTATTTTCTTACAACATTTTGTCAGCTCTCTAGAGGAACTCGAAGTCAAAGCGGATAATTGCACGAAGGTGTGTATGGTTTACAATATTATTTTCTTAAGTATGCATGTGTTGTATTGCTCAATCCATTACATCGCTGCTTTGGTTCATTTTGCTTCTGAGATGATGACAAAGAAATATATCTAAATATAACTCTGTTTCACAATTTCAAGGTGCTAGTGTGGCACACAAGGACAGAAAATGTTAATTTACGACAGGAAGACGTCCTGAAAAAGCAAGGAAAGCCTAGATCTGACGTTGGAATAGAAGTTTAACGAGAGAGTCTAATGGCATTGGGATTGCCACAAACTTAAGTTTCCAGATTTAAAAGCGTCTTGTGATGAGATATGCATGTTTGAAAAAAGTATGACCTAAAGCGTGCAGTTGTGTCAGTTCAGGTTCAGCTTAAATACAACTCAAATCGCAAGCCACATTAACTTGAATTTTGTAATTTATTTTTAATAATGTATTAGACACAAAACCCTGTGAATCGTATTTTGTATTGGACGTTGCGTTGACTGGTTTTGGTTTCGCCTGTTTTTAACAATCTTTCATTTTATGTTTTCCGGGGTAGTTATAGTCAGTCACCTTTATTTTTGCTGCACAAAATTGTAAGAGAGCATATTTTTAAGTACATTGTAATTGGCATTTTAAAATACTTTGACGGTCAGAAAGTGTAAGATGCGTTGTGATAAAGCTAACTTACCGAAACACTCATTATATGGAAACATACAATGAATTGCACTTCATTGTATGGCGGCCACTGCACTGCAGTGGTCAAGTAATCCGTCTTTTATCGGGCCACATCTTGCAGTATTTGTTGAGACTATTTAGTCATTTCTCCATAAATTACAAGTCACAATTTTTCGTATAACCTAAGCTTTAATTTTGAGTTTAATAACTTATCTTTCATGCATCCCTGTATCTTTCCCTGTATTCCTCCTCAAAGTATGGTTCTAAGCACGCCTTAATTAGTTGACGGACAGAGAAACCGTAAGTACGAGCTATAAAAGTCCGTCCTTGTATTAAATGAATATTACAAGCCCAAAATAATTTTTCTGCGCCGTAATAAAGGTTTTATTAAACTGTGCCTCGCTATAGCTGACCTATCATTCCTTATTTTTCACCCATCAACCACTTCATTCATCATAAACATATCATTTAAAATGCATTATTTTTAGCACACATCAATTTACAAATGGGAGATCAATTAACGTACATTTTCGGATGCAAGCAACTTTCCAAAATGCAGTGGTTCTGTATGTAGTTGACTTTAATGCAAGTATCATCACCCACTATTTCTCGATCTTTCAGAAAAGTAGCCTGGAGATTTATCGTGTAAGAAAGAAGAAAAAGGGTCTACTGAAGCTGTTCTCTTGACGCACCCCCAACGCTTAGTAAACATTTTTTACACAATTAATCAAGTATTTATTCCATACTTTACATTAAAAACTTAGTTTAACTATTAGAATATATTTACTAACTAAGATGGTATGATTCTAACTTAACTAATGCAGTTAAACAGGTCTACAAAACATATTTTAAAGGGATCTGCAGGAGGATAAAAAATAAAATATGCAACGATCTTAGATTTAATAATAATCAATAATTTTTCTAGTCATAAAACACATTACAGTTGCTTATCTATGTACTAATCATCACCACAAGCCGTATCTTAACTTATCCTTTTTTGCAATCATCCTTTGAGTTTGACGTAAGAAGTTTTGTTTCACATTTTTTATATTCTAACCACTTAACCGTGTTCATTGTTGAATTTTCTCCATCGTGCCGTATATTGTAAATAGTCAATAGTCGTTAATAATAAGTCAATTATTTTGGAGTGGACTAGCAAGCGCACACTTGACATTTTGTCGGATTTAAGTTAATTCGTTCTTGCTCCTCTGCTATAGCTATTTAATAGATTGAAAAGGACAGACTTACTTTAGTAAATAGTTTAACTACAATAGGTTAACTTTTTACATCGTTAAGTTTAGGTAAACTGACGGAATCTTATATTATCTAACATAAAAGCTAGCTCCTGTTTTCGAATTGTAAAAAGTACAGGCCAAATTTATTTCAGGTTTAACCTAAGATTATATCATAAACATTTGTGATAAATAGAGTTTACAATTTTTGTGAACATAAAATACTCATCAAAAAGCTTTCTATAATTACATTCTTGTTAAATACATAAATAATGCCACTAACCAAGCAGAGACTCAAATTGTTTTACAATCTTTATTTCAGTTATCTTTCCAAGTAAAAGTATAAAATGTTTTTTTAAATTAACAGTCTGCAGTTTTTTCATAAAAATTGAAGTCTTCAAGTCAGTAAAGGACTCAGGACGAGGACGTTTGAAAGTTAAACTTCGGAGTCTCTTGGTTGCCCGTTGCCATTGCGGTTCCCGTTACCATTCACCTTGATATCGCTGCAAATATATTATAATAAATTATTGTATTTTTCCGGAAACATTCTGATTTGCGTGTTTGTCTATTAAAATGCCATGCATACAAGCCTTAAAACCTAAGCACTAACGCGTAGCTTTACGTCAAACAAAACCATAAAAGAAGCCCTCACTTGTTAGAGATCAGTTGATCATTATCCTTAATATATTCTTTAGGTTCATCGTGGAGAGGTTGCTTCTCACTAAAACAATAATATAAAACCACAAACGCATAAACAAAAAGTACATAAAAGTTATTTTGTTTAAATAATAAAAATGGCAAAGGCAAATCAATAAAATAATTTAGTAAAAAATCGACTTTATTTACAGCAACTAGCTTAGGATGACAAAATATCTTACTGTCTAGCCCCATCATTAGTAGGTTTCACAAGGGATTCCCTGGACTTTTTCTTGCTGCATAAATTATGAGTGAGGAGCCACAAAATTCCTGGAAAATTTGTGAAATTGTTCCGTTTTATTTCCATCTTTCACAAATCGTCAAAATGTACAAATTCTATACGGTTCATTCATGAAATTACCTATTTGATTGACTCGACAACAGATAACATCAACCAAGATGAGAATGAGAAGAAGAATCGCAACAATTATGACGATCAACATCGGCAAGTTGGCGTTTTGTCCTTTGATCGGCTCATAAGACCCTGAAAATGACACAAATGGTTAGACTTTCTTCGCCGTAAAAATAAATAGTTCCCGACTAAATTTCCCTTGGGTTTTTTATTGAAAGTTTGAACACTTTTATAACAAAATATAACACAATAATTTAACTGGTATTTTTTTAAATTTATAGTTCTCATTTTAGAACATTTACTTTGGAGCATATTACCAAATTTGTATTATCAGATTATTAATGCTATACGAAGATAATTATTCTTAAAAATGTGAGCGAAAGTGACAAAACTGCATATCAATTTTAATGAAGCATACCAAAATCGGAAGCATGTACTTGGCTTCATAACTAAAAATTCTCAAAGATGTTCACAAGACAAAGAACTGCAGCTTACCTGAGAAGTGGCAGAGAGAAAGCAGCAGCATTAATTATATAGAGTGCCAAAGAGCATTGATTGACAATAATTGTTTTAGAATATGCCTTTATGATTTGATAACTAGACTTAATACCAACATTTTCATGAAAAAATAAATGCCATTTAATGCATAAGATGATCGTAATAGTATCATGGGTAGTCAGCTTTTTACATTTTATCAAGATGTATTTATTTAATCCGTAGACACTGTATTGTCTGAAACACCTGACTTGACTGTCCGTCACTGTAATTAAATTACAATGTAATTTACCTATTTTGGAAAAAAAGTCGGAAACAGTAAATTACAATTTATGCTAAACCAACCAGAAAACTTTATAAATTAACAATTAATGAGTTTTTAATTACAATCAGACCCTAATGATAGTTTATAATCTTTTCTAATTCAAAATGAGACTCTATATAATCTTAGTAGACTTTTTGGGTAAATTGGTAATTGGTTTGATCTTTGTTGTATATTAGCATCTATTAATAATACCTGACATACTCTAACGTTTATCTTGTATGCGGGCATCCCTTTATATGTATTACACAGATTTAAACTAAAATTGTGAAACCTTTCACGCTAAATATTCCATGCAGACTGAGATTTCTCTGTAAACTTCTCATAACTTCAATATGCGATCTCTGTAACTTTCCATACCTTAATTTATCTTATGAGTCCTAAATCAACTAAATATTTACTAACGAGGATGCTACGCAAATAATGTTAGCAGTTGTAGGTTAGCTAAAAAGGGATTTTGTGTTTTTGTTTCTTTGATAAATGCAATGAATCCAATGACAAGTTTCTGTGTACCTTAAACCTATGCTCGAGTTTAGACCTTTTCCATCATCATATTAAAGGCATTCATCAAATCAGACTGTTGGGTCGGTTGAGGTCATTTTTCTGTCATGCAGAAATTCATTCTCAGATTTAATAAAGAGGTTTACATCTCTTAATAAGTTAAACTAGCCCACTAAGGTACTCCAACCTCTCCAGTTAATTACCGTATTTCCGGAAATTACTCCCCCGGGGGAGTTAATTTTCAAAGCAAAAATTGAAAAAACTTTTAACATGGAGAAGATAGGGCGACTATTAATTTTTAACATGGAAAGGATAGGGGGATTTTTTGGAGGGGGGAGTTATTCCGGAGGGGGAGTAATTTCCGGAAATACGGTACTGCAAGAATTCATGTTTTTTCCTCATAAGTTTAACCGTTAGTTAATAAATATACATTTGTAGTCCGTCAATTGTGATTTAATGTGTTTGTTTGTAGTTTAGCCAATGTAAAGCTAAACAAATGTTGTGTCCGTCCTAATCCTAGTCTACTATGCATGGAGAAAGTGACAGATAAGGTTTACTTTAAAGCACCTAAAATAGGACATATTTGAATACTTAAATTATTAAATATGAATCATGTAGTAAGTTTAATCAAAGTCATGGCACGCACGCTAATCAACCCGCAATTGCACATCCTTAGCAATAGAAATCCAATAAATATTTTTAAAGTCAGACAGCTACGACCAACACAAAGCAACAGATCACTTACCACCACACATTAAAATTAATTGAGACAATCACAAAATACGCGTATTAATCAATTAGATTCCACCAACTTCAGCCATATTAAATTCACAATACAAACAAGAATTGTACAACGTTATGATAAATTACTGATAAATAATAAGAAGAGTCTATGATAAAATGACCTGACTCTAAGCACAATACTTTCTTGAACATATTTAACATAAATCACTGGTAAAAACCGATGTCATGGTCCGTAGAATAAAATTCTTCGTAAACCTATAAAATGGAATGAATAGCTGGCAAAAGTTGACTTTAATAATTAACTGAAAATTCCAGGAACTAGGTTGGAAAACTATTTTGTAAAACCTGGATCTGATTCCAGGTTATATTTTAATTTTTACACTTGTCCTACTGGAGTTAAGCTCGCTAAAATCCTTAATACAATTTCAAATGAAAACACCGTGGAAAAACCCCTAGTACGGCTAGTTAACAGACGTGACCGTATTTATGTCCAGTAAAGCTCTAAAAAGTACAGTAATGTACGGAAAACATTTCGAATCAACAAGGTTCGTCCTAAAAAGATACAAAGATTATATAGAGATAACATAAAACAGAGATTTGTTAGTGACTTGTTTTGACAAGAAGAAGAAACACAAAAATCAAAATGTTAAAAATTACAATTAAACACACAAATACATAAAGTAAGATTTTTAAAAAAACCAGAGTAAATAAATGTAAAGAATGATTAGTTTTCTAGGCGAGAGTAGTAGAGAGCCATTATAGCGGACATCACGCTCGGACGCTGAGCGAAGATGAAATCGACAACGGTGGAAACGCTAGTAGAAGGGCAAACGAGAGATGGATGAGTATAGAAGATCTCATGCTTAGAATATTACACGAAGAGGCCACTGCCGACCCTTGGGGTCCACCTGTGGGAGGAAACAAACAGGTCAAAGGTCACTCAAACAGGACCTTACACTTTTTCTTAGTCAAAGTTTTGTTTTCATATAGTTTGTACTTTTGTAGAGGGTCTGACGCTAATTATAACACATAACGAATAAATTAGTTTCAAACGAGGGTCACATTAGCCAGAGTCAAAAGTAAAGTTCAAGTGAAAAACTATAAAATGTTAATTATTTTGCAGCTGAAATAAGTTTTAAATTTAGAATTAAACGTAGGTCCTTCCTTGTTTTATTTCGAAGAAAACAAATGAAATGTAACCTCACCACATCCTTGTACATTGACATTGGAAACAAATAATTTGGAAGAATAGTTTTCTCAAGAGAATCTGTAAAATATTTTGATAAGCTTTTGGCTTGATAAGGCATAAGTGAAAGTTCTCAATTGCCTTTTTCCATGAGCTTAATGTTCGTAACTAAAGCATTTAATGACACAAGGACGTCATGTCGTCCATCACACAGTCATTCATAATTGATCACAAAGATAAATCTGTTATTTTTGCACTTCCTCATAAGAATATAATGAGCCTTTTGCAACCATACATTCGTTTCCAGAAAAGCCCAATTAGATGCTTAATGCACAAAACGTGTCTCATCAATCCAACTACCTGCCTTCCTGGCAATTTGCAACTTTCCAGCAGAAAGTTTGCTCTATAGTTTTTAATGATATTCATGAGCAGTTAAGCAGGGAAGCACTGACTGCGAAAAACCGTAAGCTTAGAGAAAGTTACCTTTTCTCAGAGTTTGAGTATACGATAACGAGCTTATTTTTTAAAGCCTTACGGGAAATCCTTGACCCAGTTTCCCTTGTCCTTCTTTAACATGTCGGAGGGCGTATGATAACTTATTTTGCATCATAATCATAAAACCGTGAAAGTTGGAGCCGAGAAATAGCACACCAGGATGAAAAATTGGCATAATGAAAGCAACTCACGAAACGGGACCAGACAAGAGGCTTTTTACTACTTGCTTTTTGCAAATATTTTACACAATAACGATACCACATCGCCCTAATCTACGAACGCTTAACAATCCCTGTTTACCTGTCTGTTTGTTTGTGCTAGAGAAAAGTTTGGCTCTTCGGGGAATGGGATTATGTAGAGATATTTATGTTTTATTTCGGTCAGAGTCAGGAAGATGAAGATGATGGATGGTCAAAAGAAAGAAATTGAAAGGAAAGTACATCAAAGTCATGAAAAGTAGGTAAAGTAGCTCCAGTTGCCTTCTCGCATTAGATTACATTTTAATACTGACTGAATATGAATCCTGGAGGGTAAACAAAATAATGAAAATGGAAGAAAGGCAGGTGCATAGGATAGAAAGTCTGACCCAATTCCTCGTCAAAGTTCGAGTAGATTGTAAACTTTGTTACAAATCTCGCTTTAAAAATTTAGAACGACGCACTGCAGCTTTTTAATTTAATGGCAAAATAACAAATTCATTAGTGAGAAAAATTACAGCAAAGTTCCTACAGGATGAAATTCTTAATTTGAAATTAACTTGTTTTAGGAAAGATGGGACATACTTTTAAAACGCTAAGAACCTTTGAAAAAAACTGAGCTGGAAGAAGCAACAGAGAACATTTGTTCTTGTGGAGTAAAGTGGATAGAAAAGTTCTCACAATTTTGAGCAGAAGTCAAAGCATATTATTATTATTAGTTAACTTTCACTACAGCACTGTACAGATAAAAAAAGTGAAGTTAAAGTACAAATAAGGTTATAGTTTTACCTCCAGGGACAGGAGCAGTTTTGACAATGATTTGTGCCGGTGTGCTCTTGCCGATCACGTTCCTTGCTCGAATCTCCACTCTATAATAAGTCCCAGGAACAAGGTTCCTTAAAACATGACGGGGCTCGCCCAAGGGCTTCTCTTCAACAGATAGTTGTCCCACGGGTTCCCAGTCGTCTATGTCTTGGGCTCCCTTTTGAATCGTGTAGTTTCTTACCTAAAGCCGTAGAAAATGTATCGCATGAAACACAAGAACGTAGGTTAGAATTCATAACTATTCTACAATCATTTCTCCCAACTTACTGGAACATATGACATTTCAAAAGCCTCAATCCTCTCTCCATTATCTGGAGGGACACTCCATCTAAGTTCAAATCGGTCTGGATAAGGAGTGTTGGAAACGCCACTAAAAGCCTCGTTAAGAATAACCGGAGGTTCCGGAGCGGATCTCCGGGGCATTGTTTCAATCTTTTCATGGGCCCAGTCTCCCGTTCCTACTGCATTTTCTGCCGCAAACCGGATATAGTAGGTTTTTAATGGCTCCAAACTCTCCACAATGAACACTTGCTGCTCTGAAGTCATAAAAATTAAATAAATCATTACACTCACATGAAAACTACTTTAAATTACTCAAATATGATTTATTTCTTGAGTTAAATACTCACCCACTGGCCAGGATTTAACCTTAAATTGGTCCCATCCCGACCTGTCTGTTTTGTACTGAGCAACAAATGAGGTTACAGGGAGCCCACCATTGTCAATAGGCCCTACAATCTTGTATGAAACACTCGTAGCAGTTTTTTCGTAAACAATCACTTGCAATATCTGTCCCGGCTTGCGGGCTTCCCTGAGGTGAATTCTGTGTTCGGATGTGCCCATTTTATTTATTGCCACACATTTGTAAAATCTATACAGCCTATTGTCTATCGGCCGGATCTGTAAACAAGCAATCCAGTAAAGCATTTTTATAAATAGAAAATTCACTTCATAGTTTGGGCAAACAAGCAAAACTGCATGGAACCCGGAATGGTAAAGGCTTTCATGGCAGAATAAAGAGAAATGGTAAACGCTTTATGTTCCATGCAGCAAAAAGAGTAAACGGCATTTCTAAGGAAAAGTAAACGTCTTTTTCCCAGAAAAGGCAACTGCACTAGAGAAATAAAATAAAATAGAACGAGTGGAAACCTCAAGAGAGCTGAGAGATTGGAATCCAATTTGTCGCATGTTAGGCGTATTGGGGTCTACGGGTATTTCCACCGTGTCCATTATAAACCAAGAGATGGTTGCATTGGGTATGCCTTCAGCTAGACACGTTAGATTTACAGGCTGACCTTCCCACGACCAGGCCTCTCGCATTGGAGTGTTTGCAAATGATGGGGGGTATTCTACCGTCAAGTGTCCCGTCAGCTCGGCTGGTGTTAAAAGAAAACCCGAATTTAATTAAACTTCAGCATTTTGAAGGAATACTGATGAACTTCATCAATTAATTAGCATTACTTCTTGTCCTCCTGTTGTAAGCGATGCACTTATAAAGTCCATCATCAGTCCTAAGCAGATCAGAGACCTTAATCTGAGCTGTGGTGAATCGTCCGTCCTTTCTCTGATCGGTGAATATCCTCGTGTCCGTTTGACTTCCATGGACAAAGGGTTCTCGGACGCTGTCCTTATGGAAAACGATGTCCGGGAGGGGTACTCCACTAGCTCGACAAGTTAAGACAGAATTTCCTCCCAGTTGTGACCTTAATTAATTTTTAAAGTTCACAAAATTGCATACACAATCCGCAGCCTTTCTTATAGAGATTTCCAGTGATATTCCTTCCTTACGTGACATTTTTAAACTCCTCAATAACCGGCTTAGTGACCACAACTAGTTTGGAATTCACAACATCAAAACCTGCAGTGTTCTTCGCAGTGCATCGGTAAGTACCCGTGTCCTCTGGCCTCAGTCCGTCAATCTGCAGAGTTCCTTTGTACCTGCAATGCATCATTTAGTACATAAATAAGAGAAAAATTCTACGTAGCCTTGTCAAATTCTTCCCAGCCTTTTCCATGCATCGTAGGTACTCTAAAAATCGATCGCTCTATTTTCAACTCAACCCTAGTACAAACACTTCTACTACAACTACTAAGGTTTCTCTCTCGAGTGCATCTTTTTGCATTAATAATTCATATAAAAGCCTTTTCCACCCAAACTAGTACTTAAAACATCCCTTTTACCGTCGCCCGTCGTTATCGTAATAATAATAATAATATACACTCTTTCCTGCCAAGAACTAAAAACTTTCTCCGTACATTGTCAATAGTACACGCCTACATGGCAATAGAGCTGCACATGTTATCAAGAAAGTTTAGAAACTATTTTACTCAACAAGACATCCTTTTTACCAGGTAATACCAGAACTGTGAAACATCAAGATCAAAGAGTGCACCTGACTCAATTGAATGCACCAAATGGCTGCAAATGCAGTATAAAGATGCATCGCGACAAGGACGTGATAAAAGCCATATCTTTATGCAAATGCAATATTCAATTTACTCCGGACGTGATGTCTCACCAACCCAACCTCCAACAGCCAGAATAAAGAAAGCTTTTAGCACCTTAGTAGTAAATAGTGGAGTGTGGTGTGAAGTTGAAAAGTTTCAAATACTCTCATCTAACATGAAATTTACTTATTTTCTGTCAAAGATAAAAGTAAAACTTTCAGGGGTTTATGCACTTCTTTCGTCTCCTTAGAAAGATAGAAAGAATGCACGCCAAGTGGGCATTATTATAGCAAAAGGTAGCAATATAAGGTGTAATACCATTAATATTATTCACGTAGCCTGCATTTTATTTTATTCCTACTTTATCTTATCTCAATGATTTGGTATTCGGATAGCTAAGGCTTGGCTTACTTGTCCACGGCGTGTCTTTCCAACATGCTTAGATCTTGATGGCGATGATTGACCCATTCGTATTCTGGAGGAGGCTTTCCAGTGGCTTCACATTGGAACGTTACCGATTCAGATTCCACTCCTTCTATTTGCATTGGGTCTGAGACTATTTGTGGTTTTTCATGAACCTGAAAACAAAAAGGATAAGGATAACGATTACGTGGAATGTACTTTTTTATTCACAAGACTGACGACATATTGCGTGGCATTTTAAGGTATCTCTGGCTGTTGTTTCTTGCGAAAGCAAAATCATTTGATAGACCTTGCTAGGCCTGTAACTTCTTGACTTTTAATAAGACCATTGTGAACTCCGATGCTTCGGGCTTGTATTAAAAATAACGTTAAAAACTTTCACTTGGATGGAATTTCCAAAAACTGCTTCTGTATTTACTGAAGCAGTTATTATTTCCATAAAAACTCATTTATCATTCTGTCCTCACCTCAAGTTTGATATGTTTCTCTTCAACAGTTCCAAGCTGGACAACCCGGACACGGCACGTGTACACACCCTCGTCACTCTCAGTAACCCCCCGAATAACCACTCCATCCTTGTCCACCACAAAATGATCTGTTGGAGAAAACATTCGCGTTAAATATTCGGTGATCGAAAAGCTCACGGTCACAATATTTTACCGTAGTACGTTTTCAAAATCATTTTTTAATAAAAACGTTCCTGTAAATTTGAATCTGAAAAAAACTACAAACTTCGTATAATGGGGTTTACCATATAAATAATGATTACTCACAATTAATCATTTACCTGTCCTACCTATTCTCAATAATTATAGTCAGACTAACCAACCACTAACAATAGAAAGCACTTGGATTATTGAGCTGAGGCAAGTCTATTGAATCTAATTGGGATCATTTCTTTCATTGAAAGAAAGTTAAAGTGCATTCCCGTCTCACGGTCTATGCATAGACCATTCTTACCTAATTCGAATTCTATAGACCTAAAGCTACGAACAAGATGAAGATAATGATGACATATCCGATAAAGATTTGGACTTGACATGGAGCTAAAAGTAGAACTATTATTAGGAGAAAGCATGTGTTCTTTCATGGCGAAGCTGTTGCTAACATGAATGAGGTCGTGGCACGAAGTTGTCATCAATCACGGGATAATTAGATGAACGAGACTAGCTATCCTCTTCCGTACGAAAGGTATAGTTGGGACTTCCTAACACAATAAGTAGAAGAAAAGAAACGGAAGGAAGTCTACGCACTTTCTTGGCCATGAAGCGAGACATAAAACACCCGGATTGGATTTCATCTCACTAAAGTTCAACATCTCTAAGGTTCATCTCTAAGGTTCTGAACCGACACCATACCATACCTACTCTCATATCCCAAAAAGTACTTCCTTTTTTATGCCCAGTTTCATGAACTTCCATGTCAAATTAGTCCATTCAATTAACATTATGTCTCTACCTTAAAGGTCTTTTGTGCGGCTGGCTTTCATTGAGAAAATGTTACGTTAAATGTCTAAAGTTGAACTTGGCCTTGGAAAAAGACGAGCGATGTTCTCCTATACAGAAGCTTTCCCAAGTGCATTCTTTGAATTCTGGGCAAGAGTTCAACTCCAACAGAGAAACTCTTACAAAAATGCGTTTAATTCACTCCCTAGGATATACCTACTTTTTATTAATTTTAATTAATAGCATTAGTCTGAAAGTTAAGACAGATCAAAATATCTGGAGTTCCCTTTAATACTTACCACTATCGTTGATAAGCCGATGGTCCTTCTTCCAATCAACCTGAGGGACGGGGTCCGCCTTCACCCGACATTTCACTTTGTAATCCGAGCCCTTGACAGCATACTGGTTTTCTGGAGCGTCTTCGAACGTGATTGGCACTGTAATTAAGAATCATTCATGTATTCCATGCCTCATGCATTACAATAAAATCCACACATTCTTTACGTTCTCCGCATACACTTCAAACAGTTAGTTACTACCGCAGTACCACACTAGGTTTCAATTCAATCCTTGCAAGAAAGTAACCCGATAAATCCTTAAGTCATATTGATGCTTCTTAATTAAAGGCGTTCCTCTTTCAAATCCTCTGAAGGGATTTCATGAATGAAGAAAGATTTCATGCTTCAATGGCTTTTACTATTGCTCAACTCCTTTGTGGATTTACGTGAGTAGAAAGCACGTAATTTTCTAAACTAAAGGCATTTCAACTTTGAAGATAAGCTATCCAAGGGACAAACAAGAATTCAAATTTACACAAAGCGTGTACTTTTAAATTGAACTAAGATTCCAGTCGATGATAGCCCAGTTGAATTATTGCAGTGTACTGCATATGCATGTCTAGTCTGGATTGCATTTTAGTACCGTATACTTTACTATACAAAAGGATTATCGTCATTCTCATTATGAATAGATGGTTGTAGTTTTAAAAGTGAAAGAAGATAAATAAACAGTAGAGTAGAGGGACTATGGTATAGTTATGTTTAGTGGTGGCTGTGGCTATAAATTATGAGTTAATTCTTCTTTAATTACTCAGTCAGGAGCCTCGCCTTTGATCTCGAGAAAGTCATTAGATTGTCATTCACGACCAAGAGTTACAAGCCTCAACAGGGATCTTACAACTTCGTAATATTACATTTTCTAAAGATCCTAGAGCAAAGAGCTTTGTGTTTATAGTCAAGAGGTAGAATTGTGCAAGATGCATCACTCCATTGCATGTTTAAGGTGCATGAAATGATGACTGAATTTACGGTTTAAACGTGAAATATTTCCAGTTTCTTTGTCGTGAGTTAGTTTATCATAAAAGAATGGGAAATCAACTGACATTCACGAGTTTCCAGCTTTAGGTAAACTCCAGTTTAACTTAAGAAAACGTAGCCTTTGTTTGCTCAAAACTTGCGTTATTAAGGAGCGTTCAAGAAGTTAGAGAGCGTTTTCTTAATAATCTCCTGCATCTTTGTTTGCTTTGTTCAGAATCTCTATGCAAAAGTGGCATTTTAAAATTGCTTTTTGATCTTTCACACTCTTAATAAAATTTGCTTTTTACTAACTTAAGTGTTTGAAACTATGAAGCTATCTTGATATTTCAATAAAGTTTAAATACTTAAATCCTTCAGTGCTTGTAATGTTCCTCTACTTAAGCTTCCTATCAAGTTTAATATAATTTATTTTATTCTTAAAAAATTACCGAAAGCCGTCAATGTAAACTTGGTCGAGAGTTGTTGGTTAGTGGCATAAGTAGCTGTACATCTGTACTCTCCCAGGTCCTCTTCCTGGACCGAGCTAAACAGCAAAGTCAGCGATCCCGGTTGATCTTGCATGATTTCCACCCTAAAAAATTTACAATTAACGGTTAATTTAGTTTTAAAATCTCACTTCAAATAAGGGAAACATCCAAATGCAACGCAACACAAGACTACATTTATTAACGTTCTAGTTCTAATCAAGGGAATAACTCAGCAGAGCATAATACGCATTAATTTATCAAATCTAGCGAATTAATACATTTAGCCAGCTTGGCAATTAAGTTGGATTTTAACTTCTCGCTCACATCCACTCTCTTCTTTAATTGTCAAGCTACTGTGCTACTGCTGGTATATATCTAGAGGTCAATTAACAACTACGAAGTATACTCAAACAGCTTCACAACATCAATTTCATTCAGCTTCACTCAATCAACACCTGCTTCGTTATTTATTTCATAGCTTTCATTGGGATTCATTCTTTTTGGACTTTTTCAGCTTAACTGTAACATTATTTGTATGTTTTTCATCAGGCGAGGTAAACTTGGTGGAAATGCTGTAAAATGTGTTATAAAACTACAATCCAGTTTGAATTGCCATGCAGGGTAGATATCTAGTGTAAGAGTCGTTGTAGTGGGTAGCTGGGTGGTTTGAATGTCTCAATCAAGTGTAATTTTCTCTGATGCTGTACAAAATCCAGGAAATAATCATAGCAATTGGAGTTTTTGTTACATATTCAGGGAGATTGGTAATACAATTTATATTTTCCGTGTCTGTCTGATGAGTTGCATGCACTTTTTAGAAAAAAGTTTCACGCTTGTTTGACTTTGTCCTTCCAGTCAGTCTCCTACAAATTGAGCACCTATGCGTACGATTCTACCTGTTGTATGGGGTTTGGCAAAACTAACTGAATAATCTGGAGCATTTAAGCACGTTCTATCGATAGTATGACACGTTGTTTCTGGGGTTTGAGCCGCTTTCTACATATAATTGGAGGTATCTGATGTAACAACTAACAAATATTCTTTTGGAAAAAATAAAGTGGTGCGATGCACACAATTACAATTTTAAATTACAGTTTTTATCCAACCCTACTCTATCGTCTTTGCTCTACCGCTCTAGTTACATTGTTGTATATGGTCGGCTATTGTAAAAACAGAAACTTAATGCCAACAGGAAACGCAATATTTAATCCAAAAAGTTCAACATATCATTGTACAGGTGTTTTAAATCCTATGCTTTGTTGGACCCAGAGTAAATTGCATTATTAAAGAAGCAGGTAGAAAAAAAAGAAAAGAAAAAATCCCATGCGACTTAAAGTCTTTAACTAAACTGACGTGCAAAGGAAATCGTTCGGAACCTTTCTCTATTAAAGAGTCAAAAACTTTTCTTTACTTTCGTGTGCGCTTAACAAATTGTTTATGATTATATTGATCCTCTGCCTTACAAACGCATGATTTTTAAATACTTGACAATAAACTTGCAAAGTATAGTTGTTGTAGAAGCCTCAATAACTACAGAATCGACCAAGTTTAGTAAAAGTAAATTGAAAAACGTAAAGACAAGAAACTTTATTCTCAGTAGTTCGGCAAACGCAAACGCTATTTATCAAGTACTTCAATCAACGTTCAGCTACTAAACTGCCTATAAATACAAAATATCTATCGTGCAACTATTCAAAACTCTTGTTGTAATTACTAACTTTCGTATGAAGTAATTGTTACGACTAAAAACGTCATGTGCTAAGCAAAGCAAGTGTTCCATGCATTCTTAAATCTAACTGTTGAACAAGCGATATTATATTTTCCCATCATCCCACAAGAATTTTTATCTTTTGACTAGATAATTGCTAACCTTAGTCCCACAAGAACAAGTTGCTAATGGCTTGGAATAACTACCACTTTACTGGTTATTCCACTACTGCTGATAACGCAGAGCTGGACGGAAACTTACTAGATGAACATAAAAATCCATAACGAGATTTATGGAAAGAGGGGTGGACAGCTTTATTAGTCTTGTCGACCAAAGCCGAGGATGATATTGATTCTCACAAGCTTTTTGTACTAACTGTTTGTTCATCCCATGAAATCAAAACAGGTGTTATTTTATTACGTCAAAACATGGAGATAATTACTACCTTTGTGGGATTTGACTACTTTACTGATCCTGCACAGATTTATAAACATTAGCCAGTGGAAATACAGTAAAAATGTATTTTTATAGCATGAAATCATCCAATGGAAATTGGAAAAGCTTTCCATTCCAACAGCATAATAGCATTTCGTGAGTAAACTTGTGACATAAATGCTTCCATGAACAGGAAGAAATGTGTATGCATAAAAAAGCTCCCATGAGAATAAATCAACGCTGCATAATCAACTATTCATGCATATTACAAGTTGAAACGATTTCCTCACTGACTTATATTTTATTTAAATTTTTCACCGATTTCATCATTAACTTTAATTGAAAACTGGTTGGTTTTAAGCTGAGTAGTAAAAACCAGCAAGGCTTTAAAATATGAGGTAGTAAACCACCACCATAAAGCCGTCTTTTTACAAGACTTTTAAATTATTGTGTGGCACAAAGACAAAAGATGCATGGTAAAAGCCTGAATAACTCATCAAGATGTTGGTTTTATGCAAGAGCAGGAGACACGATGCTCAACGATTTATAGCCTAGCATAGACAATTTTACCTTGTCCAAAGAATTTCCTATAAATATACAAGAAAGGGGTTTCTCTCAGGTGGTAAACCATTAAAAATCCACTTCTTCGGAACAGGAAAGAGTTTTCAATATTAATTATTCTATTCCATGACTGGAACAACCCTCCCTGCATCGAGGCTTCTTTTCGAGTGTCTTTCCCTAACTAGAAGTGTAAAATTTGACAAGAAAAAAGTAGAAAAGTACTGAGACGAAATCCTTGTCCGTGTTGTTTGTGTTTGTTCCATCAATAAACTAACGGTTTTAAATCGAATGTGCTTTATTTTATTATGGTTCGTGTACGTGTAGTCGTTTAAATAGAATAACTTTTGTATTATGTATTTCCACTTCAGGCAGGGGAAATCCTCCTCCCCCCAGGTTTTAATTAATGAAAAAAATCAACTCATCATCATCATCCATTCATCCATTACAGATTAATTATGCACATACAAAAATTAGAATGGCTGCTCAGCAGCCGGAATAAAGCAGCTTGTATGTGTATTTTAGCTTCTAAAACTAGAATGAGCTAGATATTAGGGCTAGCAGGAAAAGGGACTGTTTGATGGATCTAATGGTTCTTTCTAGCTCAGCTCTATTGAACTGTCTGTCAATTAAAGAATCAGAAAGTTTGGCAAAGGAAGGAAAGTCTTCGTTAAGTCGACTTCAGAATGGGAGTTTATTCAAGGAAGTAATTAAGTGGAAACTGAGTGACAACATTGAGCAGAGAATAATTATTTATCAAATTTTAACAAACGTGATTACTCCCATGACTAAATATCAACAAAAAACTAAATTTCATTGATTTATAATTTTAAGTTTAAAATTCAGACTCAAAAGGATTTAAACTCTGATCGGATTATGTATTATTGTACAACGGATACGTGTTAAATGAAATAATAAATCAGTAGGATTAGGGATTAGCTTCTAAACTATGGTAAAGGAAACGAACAGAAACCATATAGTAAGAAACGTCCTCCGTACCTCTGGTCATCATACAATCCTTCGCTTGGATGGATTCAAATAAAAAACAAAACCATAAAACAATTACGGAATGTTTTACACATGATAAGAGAAATCGTAAACTCTCTACTTAGTATGGAATTATTTCATCGGTCATTGTCATAAAACACCATGATAAATTGAGTAAATTAAGTACTTTTACCATTAATCATCCTAAACTACGCTAGTATACTTGTGGGGTTTCAACGATAGGGGAATATTCTTATGCTGAGTTAATTAATTAATCAATTCCAAAGGGGAAAGCGCAAGAGGGGCTTATTCGGATTCATTGATGGAGAATGGAGACATTATCAAAAATTATAATTGCATTAATTCTGACACTGACTAATAAAGATTTTTTATTTTCTGGATGGCGTTTGCAGGATGTACGGGCCTACTATAAATTGCCGTATGAGACCGTTTCTTTAAATAAAGACGACTTCCTACTTCTTTAATTACAGTTCCAATACTTAATGGGGAAAATCCATACAGGATTACGTTTCGTGGGTAAGCTAACACGGCTTGCACAGCAAAAATGATTTGATCATGACTTAATTACATCTCATAAAAACTACAGGGTACATGAATGTTCGAAAAATCATTTTACCGTATCTCAAAAAGGTAGCTGCTCATGCTAGATATTTGGCTGAACAAACTGAGTACCCTCATTTCCGTCAGTGTTTGACTAACTCTGACTAATTTTTACTGAATTGAAAAGACAACGGAAGGGACTAATGATTTGGTTTGGAGTTCTTGGCTTTCACATTATTTCTAGGTTGTTGATTTTTAGTTGATTCGAAAGGACCCTTCCCACGCATGGTGGTTACTGAATTTAAATACTGGCCAGGAAATACGGATGTTTAGGCAGAACTTTAAGCCAGACAAAGTTATTAAGAAACTGATTCCCTGTTGTTACTGCGATGATTTTACCCAAACCTTTATTTAACAGCAACCTCAGAAAAACGTTCTTTGCAAAAGATGCAAATGTAAGGGTATGAATTCCTTAAATTAAGGAAACAAAATTACCTGCTATCAGTAGGCTCAATTGGCTTTCCATCAGGCCACCACCATTTGAAATCGGTCAGTCGTTCCGGAACATCCACACGGCCTACACAAGTGAAAACACTAGATTTGCCCAAGGCTCTTTGGTAGATCCGGTCCGGTTTTTCTGGTACTATTGTCAACTCATTCTCATCCGATGAGATCAATCCTGTAGACAAGCCAAACAGAAAAAACAACATGAGACATGAACTAACAACGGATTCAATATGCTCTCCCTAAAAGAAATGTAAGTAAACATTAATCATCTTCCGGGCTGCTTTTATGATGACCAACCCATAAGAGCTTCGCCGATGACATGCTACTGATGCAGTACTGTCATACCTGCCCTGAGCTACCGGATTTCTTATAATGAATCCCCCTTCTACTAAAATAATTACCCATCCTTGCATTACCTTCATTTACCAGTCGGGATTTAAAATTTGAAACATAAATTCTACGGGGAATTAAACAAAGAATTACATCCGTGTTTGGGGTTTACTCTCCCCAAGTAAACTCTCATAACGACTCCAACGACTAACTGCTGAGTAAATTCTCACGGAAATACTACTGCTGCTTCTGCATAGCCCCAAGTGTATTTTTGAAGATATTATTTCACCAAGAAATAAGACACGGGAAAATATCCCCCCTCGGAGAAAGCTCTCAGATGTCATAGGTCGGATATAACACGATTCCTGTACTTTTCCCTGCTTTCGCTTTACTTAACTTTAGTCACTTAAGAGGTTTTCTAGTTCCGTCTCCAGTACAAAATATTACATAGCTGGAGAACATAACATAATTCACATGACATATGTACTTGTTCAATGTTAAACCACCGGGTTGGAATGGCAAGGAACAGGATTCCTTGAGATGTTCTTGTCTCTCATATTCAACAGAATCTTTGGGTGTCTGTTAAGCCTCTTCTTCTAGGGCCTGTCCTTTTTCTTTACGATTTAAGACATCCACCAAGACGAGCGTCTTGAGAAAACTTAGTTTTCCTCCAATGCTTTTTCCAGGTTGAATTGAATCAGTGAGCCAGCTACCGATTTAATACAGATCCCCAAGTGCAGTGCAACGGAAGTAAGTGAGAAATCTTATTGGGATACTCTAGGCGGAAGACTGTAAGCTATAAATAGGATGTATATGTATTTTGTGTAACTTCCGTTCTTCCGTGACTTCAGGAGGATAACAAAATATGTACATTAAAATGTACAAGAATTGCTTACTAAAACCCCCTTATTTTTAGCCGATTCTTACATATTTTTCGGGAAAGAAAGAAAGCAAATTGAATTTCCATATTTATGTTCCATCTTGGGCGACATCAAAATATTAGAATGGAAGACGCATAAATATAAACTTGCTTATAAACGAGGAAGTCTTTAGTTTTCTTAGCATTTGAAAAGGCAAAGCGAGTGGCAGTCTTTTTCTTTCTTTGAAAATTGAATTTAAAATTTACATTTTTGAGATTTTTTTCTCTTCTTTTAGAATTCTTTGACACGCTGGCGAAAAAGAGATTTGGATCTGCTTTTTATTTTTTTATACTAAAGCTACTGCTAGACACGTACTGATTTACTCGTGTATCGTTTTTTTCTCATACGATTTTGTCAGGTTTTCCATATCGATTTCCGACGCGTATGTTTGAGAATTATTAATTCATTTTTTTGCATTGGAATGTTGTACTACAAATTCCTTTACAAAGTACCAGTTCGGCTGGATTGGATACCTTAAATGGAAGTCGGTCAATCTGGGCGTAAAGCCTGTGAGCTGACATAAGCATACCCGTGACCTGATTCTTTATGGGAGATTTGATCTATAAATCTTCACATGCATTTGAGATTACACATGCAGAAAATATAGGATAACATGTATGATAAACGAGGAAGTTGAAGCTGATTAGGTTTCAAGAAATGTGACAAGGTTGACAATCAACAATCGGAATCTCCACTCTACCATTGATGTATAGCATATAACGAAAGATGGACTTAATCTTCATACTTTCAAAAGTATTACTTACAGTACAGTGGAGTAGGATTACAAATACTTACATGCTTTTAAACATGTTGATATTCTGATAAGAAAAGTATTCAAAATTTAGCTTTAGAAAACTTTTATCCGGCCTAAGCCATCAGTTCCTTAAGGGAGATAATGAATGACGTGAGAATAAGTAACTTCTGAACTGTAAGAACATATATACACTGCTTACAACACGCGTCAAGCCCTTCTGGGAATAAACATGTATAATCTACATTATCATCATTGTTTGCAGTATGCCCAGTTCCCCCTTGCTTTTTAAAAAGTGTGACAAAATTTAGAAGATTTTCAGAAATGCAGGCTATTTATTTCCATGCATTTCATCTCACCTCTCCAAGTGTTACCTAATCTACGAGGTGAAAATTACAAATCACGGGATATATCTGTTTTGATGAGGTTTAATAATATTATACTTCAAAAAAGGAAGATCCATAACAGCAAGCAGGGACTTTTCTAATTTATAAGGAAGAACATAAAAATAAAGTAAGAAAAGAAAAACTAGTTGAATGCAGTTTCCTGTCATCTCCAGTCCTAGCTTTGGTTCACATGGCATTGTCCAGCTTGATTTACGAGTTGCTTCCCATGTCTTTCAAAATGTTCAACTTCAATCCGGCTTCCCATTATGTTTCATAACGTCATAACTCACATTATTCTTACTCTACTGTTAGATATCTCTCCTATTGTCGAGAGTCTGTTCCTGTCCATAATAAATGTCCAGCACATGCTTGTCTTCATTTTCACTTTTATTTCTCACATCCCAAACCCACTACTACATGACTACAACTGTACTACAGATTATACATAAGATACAAATACTTTCATTTCATTTCGGGGTAGCTAGTAGTATTATTACATGGTAAAAAATCAAGGAACTCATTCACAATGGGATGCTCGCTCACATTCACTCTGAACTACTAGTAGATGGACAGAAGTTCCATTCTAAAATAAGAAGAAATTGTTTGAAAGGAAATGCTCGAGTAGTTCGGGCTCAAAAGTCGTCCGTCAGTCAGGTCAGTCTAGTGACAGTAATCTCATTGTCATTTTTTTCATGCAGCAAGCAGGGCTATGATTTGCTGCGTTATGGTCAATTTATTAATCCTAGGTTTTTTAATCCCAAGTAAGAAAAGTAGCCTGTGCTGTGATCTGCGAAGCTCACCCAGTATTTTTAGTTTTTTATAGCTGCAATTCTTTAATAATTAAGAAATTAACTAGCTAACGAAATTGTTTTTTAGAACTTGTGCAAAACAAATACAATTTCTCTTTAATAAAACTTAGACTTGACAAAACGCTTGCCCATGATCAATTGCTATTTTTCATATGAACAGGCCCCCAATAAGATTACCCCAGCTCTTTTACTTTATTGTCATCTAATGCAATAATAAAAAATAAAAAGAAGTGAAAAACTTGCTCCTTTCATCTTATCACGGGTGATTAAACCTAATCTCTTCTCCTCTTGACTTGAAAACTTTCTACTTGATTCACTCTCTCCTCTTTCTTATTATTACTCACGGTCAAATGGCAACTCAAGTCACCGTCGTCAGTCCAGCCAGTGTCTCTATGCTTTCTTCAATACTACACACATCTATAAATCGGAATGACAGCATCCCATCCCAGCTAGCCGCTGTCCAAATAAATTTTAAATGACATCCAACTCCCCATTTTTACTCTTTATTGACTTCCCTTCCCATAGGAAGGAAGGACGTAGGAAGTGAACTGTTTCCAGTAGGAAAGCAGCATCAAGGAGAAATTTAAGATCTAGCTCAAGGCTATTCGATTTTTGAATGGAAGGTAAGGTGAAGTGGCCATCCCCATCTTATCTTGGAACTACGTTAGTAGTGGAGGGGTCGTTATCATTTACCCATCACCTTCACCTCATACGTTAAAAGGACTCGGCTAGCAAATCGATGAAGACGACTGAAAGTGTCTCTTCTTCTGAGATTGGAATCTTTATCAGAAAGGGGTCTTACCTCTCGGTAACCTATTCATTTTAAGTTAGATTATATAACTTTGCTAGGGTTGAAAAAAAATTAAAATGTTTGGTAAATAAATAATTGCTTGCTGTTGAATCGGGCAGTCCAATCTAAAGTTTTAGTCTTTAATCACAGTTTCTTAATAAAGCATTTGCAAATTTGTTTTCATCCCAATGCTTCGCATACACAGAGGTTTAACATGCATACTATTGCTTGAATCTAACCAAATTGCTGTGGCACTTTTTGTAGTATTCTACAATCACAGCAGAACAAAAGGCCACTTACATAAGAAGTAAACCAAGTAAAGAAGTACCATTTTGTTTTGTCAACTATGCCGAGCATTTTAATTTTATTGTTGAAGCCCCATTTCAATTAAATGACTCACGCAGGTAGAAACATCTTCAGATGAAATCTAAAAAAAAAATAGAAACTTCCTTCCCCACTATGCTTCCACAATAATACAACCCTCGAACAGAACGGAAAGTAACAACAAACTTTCACTCCCAGTAAGCCAAGACCTTGAAACTAATGCTTCAAGGATGGAAACAGATCACATCATTATAGCATCTCCCTTACTTACATTTCTTAAACACATGCAATGCAATCACCCTTACTCTTTCTCCATTCCCGTAGTTTCTTTTAAGGAAAACAAACAAAATTAAAAGGAAAGTCTTGAGTAAAATAACTCGTTAGTTTTGTTTCCTTTATCCAGTTTCTCAACATTTCTCCAATTTCAACGCATTGGCCATTCAGTTAATGTCTGTCTGCATTACAGTTACAGACAGATATAAAACACTAAGAACGTCTACATATCGTGATGATGATGATTCCAATGTTGATTCTAACTTACTGATGATGATGACGAGGACGACGGGGGATAAAGTCGGAAACTAATTTCAGAAGGAGAAAGTTCGGTAGGAGAGAAAATAAAATGATGGCTAATCTGCCCTACGTGAGCTTGACACAAGGATTACAATCCGCCTTGGCTTCCATCTTATACTTTACTTAACTTATATGTCTGTAACAATAAATGCCAGGCTAATAGCTACCACTAGTACTAACTTCACAAAGTATTCTACAAAGTTAAGTAAACAAGCTTCCGTATCACCTCGTACGCGTACCAGGCTAACTTTATCTATAAAACATGGGATAAAAACTCAAATACTGAACCAGGATAGGAGAAAGTTATGCCGAAGTTGTGCGGAAAGACCTGGTGAAGGGTTATAGCAGTACCGTAGTCAACTCAATGATAAATGATTAAGTCATACCTAATCCCAAGTCAATTTACCCAACTGGTCAGAGGAATATGAAAGCTCCAAGTCAGTCAAGTATAGTAAAACTGAGCTAAAATAAAGTAACAAGTTCCCCAACTCGACTTTTCGGGCTTTGTCTGTCCACTAAAACTATGAAGTAAAGTCCATTTATCCATTTACTTTTTGGCCATTGTTCTCTCTGTGATGCATACAAGTTGCTCTTTTAAAAAGCTATGACATAGGGAAAGTACTCAGTTCTGTGTGCCGCAGCAAAATGCATTTCCATTTTATATATCTAGTCCTTCTGGCTCCTATAGTTTTACTGTTTTATTTCTTAAATGATGCACTAGAAGAATGTATAAAACCTAGGCCAGATATTTGGAAGTGTCTTTTAGATGGTTTTTGGCTTTATCGCTTAAGACAACATGAAGGGTGGGTGTGTTGGTTGAATTGGGGGTTAGCCTGCAAATACAGCCTTTTCCCTGATATAAGATGGCGATGTCCACTTGGCCGGTTAAACTCTACTGAATTCTAGAATGCTCGTATTTATGGATTTACGAAGAAATCCTTGGACAAAAGATAGTCTTATCCAGAATTTTCTTGAATAACATCGTTGTATTATGAAAAATAAATCTTTGGATGATTTTCACGCTTACTGGATACTAGAATACTTTGTTTCATAAAAAGATGACTTTCAGTAGATGCAATTTGAAATGGCTACATATTTAAGAAAATATGCTACTAGGGTTCCGTAGGGAAGAATTGTTTAAGCAATACTAGAAACGCTAAACCCTACATCAATATAGTGACGCTTTCGGTTTAGTAAGTTTTTTCTTTGAAAATAATACTAAATGTATAATATATTGAACTGGCTCGACACTATAATAAAGATCAAATCAAATCAAATCAACTTGCACATCATCATGCACATCATCATAACTTGGTCGAATTACACTTCAACTGTCCTACTGAATGCATTGATTGATATACCCTTCTCTCACCTATCTATAAATACATTAATAGAAGTTACAATCGGTTACTTTTGTGTCTTTGTTCAGTTTATTTATTTATTTACTATCCGAGAATTCTTTCAGCTCTAAATGATTAACTTCATAAATTTATTAGTAAAAAGGGAGTCTAGCTGTTAGTTATTCTAATTTAAATAAATTGTCTTCAATATATTTCAATCTGACTGTCATTGACTTGGTATCCATTTAATCATAACCACCAAGAGTTCAGTCACCTCAGGATGATTAGGAAGCTGTCCCAAAGTATGCTGATAAACACCAACAAGGTCTGATACTGTCCCATTAATAAACTGAGGCAGGGTTCCGCTAATACCTCCGATAAAGTCATCTTGTTGACCCAATCCCATGCTTAACTTTCCAGAATCATCGTCCCAAACCTCAAACCTAACATTGGTAGTCGAGTAATTAACCTTTGATATCACTCCGGTTGGAAAAGTCTCTCGCCAATTCGGGGTTTCATCATTGACTTTCTTAGTTGTAACTCCCAGTAAATTCCCGTCAACATACACCTTTACATAAGGATCAGGCTCATTAAACCGGGTATCATAATTGTCGAATACCGTAGCATCAATAACTGTTATCTCGGCAACACCCTCTTGGAAACGCTCTTTGACTATTGAACGTTTAATTGCGGTGTTAATGGAACAGTTATATTTTTCATCAACTGCGTTTCTGTAAGGGTCAAACTCTAAGTCATATAACTGACGAAGTACTTGAAAATAACCTGTAGCACAGTTTGTCCTATTTGGAGCTTTGGTTTTAGCTTTAAATCCAGTAAAAACATCCTTAAAGATAATTTCTGACCCTTCGGTTCTATCTTGGTCATAATTCCAGCAAAGTATAATCGAGGTATTTGTACCGTTGACCCGATATCCAAAAGAGTTATATGGTCTCTCTACAGTTGAGAAAAATCCTTCTGAAAGGCTCACAGGATATTCTTTTGTATCTGGGACGTACTGGTGGTTACCTACAAGATATTTGGCCGGTGTGGTTTTAATTAGACGAAATCGCTCAAGTAAACACAGTCGCTGATAGTCATTTACTGAAATTAAAAAGATAATTTTAAATACGATGGTATTAGGAACTAGACTGTCATTTAATAGATGAACTCACACAAGTTGAACAAATCACACATTAGCCGTTCCCCTCTAGACCTTAGTGTAAGCGGATTAACGACGGAGGAAATTGGAACGTAGATTTCGTACAATCTAGACATTTGAAGAAGTAGTGGGGACGATGCAAGTGGGAATTTTCTCATTATGGATCCCTCATCAGAAAAATAATGTAACAGACGGTCCAATGCATTAAATCCACTGTCTGCTGAACTGGATAGTTGAGCATATGTCTGAATAGATGTTATTATAAATACAAATTTAACATTTTGTTAATCTTAGGAAAGTTTCTAATAATATCTAAGACCTTTGCATCATTGAGATCCACTTCTTCCTCTGAAATTATTTCCATAATCCTTGCAAGCGTTGAATTAACATTTCTCAGCCAAGATCTGACATCTGAAAGTCGATCAATAAAGATTCGCCTGTCTGCAATCTTTCCAGCCCCTTTCCAGAACTTCTCATCGTTCTCATTTTTAGGTATGAAATTCGAGATAAACCCCAACAAGGAAGAAATCATCCCGGAAACATTCCCTACAACAGGGACCGCTTTGAGTAACCCTAAGACCGTAGTGGCTGCCCGTACCTTATCAATACTTTTAGCAGCGGCCGTGTAACTTTTTTCTATCGCGGACGCTTGTCGATCAACGGCCGAACTGTCCAACGCTTTAAAAAACAGCGTCTTATCAATTTCACTAGTTTTTATGTATTCCCGAGGCTTAATGTTACAAGCGTAAACGGATAAGTGATACTGCGAGAAAAATACTACTGCAATTGCTATCACAGCAGGATTTGGAAGAAAGTTTCCAGATCGCATATTTATTCCTGTACTTCTTTTATCAATAAATCGTTTCGTTTACGATAATAAATGCTTATATGAGTTGACCAAATATCCAGTTATGTCTGCGTTTAAGTATTCCTAGCATGAAACAAAACTAACATCTCATTTCCAGCTAAACTCATATGGATGGAAAGATAACGGGTTCAATAAAAGGTCATGTTTTTAAAGCTGACATTTGCGAAACTTCTACAAAGATAAGACCAACAAAGTCCAGCCTTCTTATGTGTAACTCTCAGTCTCATTTTACCTCAACGTAAGTTCCTCATCTTCTCAGAAGTTTTGTCTCATCTCGTCAATAATAAAATGTTAAAACAAACAACAACTATTGAATTATCTTGCAATTCCCGTAATAAAACTGCTATTATTTTTATTAAATTAAACCATTATTTCATTAATCATTAACTAAAGCTCAGCCTTGCATTTTACATGCTCGAACCTAGCTTTTAGTTCGTTTAAGACGCATAAAACTAATCCTTATACCTAAACCGAATTCCGCTTACAAACTTAACCTCACCTTGCCTATTAAGCCTATATTTTACTGCCTCCGAACCTTTCATGAAAAACAGTAAAACTTGTCCAGTAAAGCCAGTAAAACTGATTAAAATATCTCATAATTTCATGATAATCATAATTGACATGAACATGACATATCCCAAAATAATTCTGGTATAATGCCCCCTACCTTTCCATGTTAAATTTGTCTTATAAATACAATTTCTAATTTGTCATTCGGAAGAATAATTCCCCTGGGGCATTATTTCGGGAAATACCGTAATAATAGCTGTCCCCGATTACACAACAGTGAGCATCAACAGCGGCATCCAGTATCCTCTCTACGCAACTGTCTGCAGTCGTAGCTACTTTTATTGCGACGCTTCCTTCTTTCTTTCTGTCGTTCGATCTCTCTTTGATGTCAAAAGATCTCAGTTTTTACGGGTTTTTGGATCAAAAAGATTGCAGAAGTTTCAACTTTTTTATAGCATAAAACTTCAAAGTATTTTAAAGAGTTTTATGCTGGAAATAAACGGAATAAGTGCATTTTCTGTAACAAACAGCGCTAATAAGCAAAATGGAGCCAAAGAATGGTGGAAATGAGCAGGAAATGTAGCCAGAATATTGGAAATATCGAAATCGGAATGAACTGCTGGTTATTAGGAGTACTGCTGGGGCTGGGTGTAGCATTATGCACAATTCAGTTGGTACGTCAACTAGATTTCCTTCAATACGAACGAAACCATCAAGCGCAAGCCAAGCCGCAAGGCAACGCCAAGTTACCATATTTATGCTTTTTTGCATTTCTTATTTTAATACTCGGAGTTGGACTGTTTTTTATCTTTAAAAGACTAATTTAACAATAACAGTTTTAAATCGGAGGCAATAAGTAAAGCGGTCCGGTTTTCGTATTTCTGGAAATTACTCCCCTGGGGAGTTATTGTTTCAGGGGGAGTTATACCGTGGGGGGGGGGGGTTATTATTTCAAATCAGCAGGGTAACATGGTCATGCCGCAGATGGAGATGGAGGCGTTACAGCTAAAATGTCAAAGTAAGTGGTCGGTAAGTTGAAGGTATTGTTTTATTTTGCGTTTTTCGAGTTTATTATGGTAAAATCATGATATGTTTCTTAAAACCATTAAAGTTAGAGTAGTGCTAGTGCTCGGTTTACAAAAATTCGTCATAAAATGTCAGTTTTGTTTCATTTGGATCCATCGGCAATTTGAAAACTGAAGTAGTTTAAAAATCACGATCACGACCCATTCTGGCATTTGTTTTAGATTCCAGCGTTTAGGAATATATGATTTTGATGATCCTGTTCCTAATTTCAGGTTATGAATCAAGTATTTGCCTATTTAGACAGGAAGTCTCTGTTCGCATGCAGATCAACCTGCCAGCTTTGGAAAGACTGGACAGCTCGTCATTTTGGAGCAACGTCGAAGTTTAGATATGACTACTGAAAGCACCGATTCCGAGTAGAATGAATGTATGAATCTTGAGGCCTTGTATAGTCTGATTTAATGTTAATTGATATGAAGTCTACCTGGCTTCGTTTATTGTACTGTTATAAGCCATGAGAGTTTGCCGAAAAATGGCAAGAAGTCCATCAGCTGTTCTGATGCTAACTGAATGGAATACCAAAATGGGGCGTCTTGACATATGCTGTAGGGCTAGAACAGCTGATGGAGTTCTTGCCATTTTTCGGCAAACTCTCATGGCTTATAACAGTACTACTTTATGAATTAATTACTGTAGAATGTATTTATGTGTACTCCAGAAAGTAGTTAACTAGATCAATATCCAATTTGTAGGCATGGCAAGAGAAGGTTTCCTAAGTTAGTTCGAATTCGGGTCTATTCTAAAATTGATATTTTGAGAACACAAACAAAAATGATTACGGACAGGACTATGATTATGGTTAAGCTAGTAATCCGTAAAACAACCAGATTCAGTCAATTAGTTGCTTTGTTCATTGTTTAAATTGTTGTCTGTAAAAAACAAGCTTATAGTTTCAATTGTACTTAAAGCCTGCTTCAAATAATAATAGTAATATCCCATTAAATGAACAAGTTCGAGCATGAACAAATTCAAAGTTGAACACTCCTTGGGAAAACTTTCGAGTAAATTATTAGGTTACTTCAAATAAAAAACGTTAAAAAATCACCAAAAACAAATAAACTCCCAGACATAAATGGTTTCCTTCATAGTTGTATCATACCATAGCCCTACTTTATTTACCGATCCTGTAGAAGATAAGTTAAGTAATAATTTTCGGGTGTGTATGATTATTTACAATTTTTGAAAATAAAATAACTTAAGTACCTCATCCCTTCCCATTTTGTTATTCTTGCCTACCTACATATTTCCCTTGAAATTCTAGCAATTACATATAATGCTCGTGTGAATCCGGAGGAAGTCACGCTGGCCTGGATGGAAGTGTGTCTAATTTCCTACTTGAATATCTATAAATGTAAGCACAAAAAAGACGAACTACCCAGTCCAGTAGCCCTTCTACCCTTGTAGGGACCCTCTCATCATATTATATTCATTCACATCATAATCATTATCATCATATCTACTTCCCTTAGCATATGTAGCCGGAGGTAGTGAAGAAATAATTATTCTAGGATGTCAACCTGGACCTATACAGGGGCGAAAAAGAGAGGAAGTAATTAGCCATCCCTTGTTCCATCCTTTTTCCCCATAAAACTCATCAATCTTCTCTTCTACATCTACTTTGTAGGCCTTCATGTTTCTGTGGATTAAAGTACAGTTTCGGAAAAAAGTTAAGTTGTCACGAATGAAAGACTCCTGCTGACCCTATAAAATATTAAGCTAAATTTAGTCCGTAGTCCCCTTCCCATTCAAAATAGCAACACCCGAAACTGAAACTTTGAAGCAGGTTCAAGGCCTAAAACCATTCAGCTCTGGTTGTAACATCTAAATACAGTTTCCAGGAGTTTTCAGAAGTTTTACGAGTTCTTAGCCTACTTGAGTTGTCAATATCCTTTACTAAGCAAACATCAAACAATGTTCTAGGGAGGAGGATGCCGTCCAATTTAATAAATTAACTTGTAAAGTAAACGCACCTACATATCTAGGTAACCCCCAACTTACTAGTTAGCTTCCTATGAATTAAGAGATGATTACTTTCCCAGGGTTTTCACTACTCTAAACATTACCGTTTGATAGAGCTAATTTAGTACCGAAGAACGGACGGAGGAATCAACCCTGAGGGATATTACTCACTTCCATTTACCAAAAACTTTGATGAGAGACGACCCCATCAAATCATCATCGGTACGGTCCCCGTTATTGGTTTCCTTTCTAATATAGAAGGTAAAATGAGAAGGTAAAATGGTATAATATTCCAGATCTGTATTAATGTTCTAAGGTAGGCGAGAGTGCTTGTGTTTCTGTATTATGAGAAACAGGAAATTACTTTATTCTCGGGACAACCATCCCCAAATCAACTCAGAAAGTCAAGAGGCTTAAGGGGAAATGGAATTATTTTTTCTGAGTCTAACTAACTGAAAAAAGAAGAAATTAAGCTAAGCTTATCCAATCAGGCTTATTACCTAAATGTGATTGAAAAATTCATCAAAATCCAATAATTTAATGGGTGAAATCCTCTCACTTCACCACAATAATACAACAATCACTCACATAATTTCATAAGAGTATGAATAAATCCACAAGTGAAATGCGAGGAGGGTACTTTTACTCATTACAACTTGGAATTTGAGATACCTGCTTAAGTTCTGATGATAACGACAAGAACGTAATGGAGGGTTTCTAAATTATTGCGGTTTTAGGGGAGATAGCGCCTGCCATGCAACGCCATACTTATCCTAAGCAAGGTACTTATGCGATCGTTTCAAAGGGTTATTAAATTTCAGGCAGTATATAATTTACCCGGAGATTGTCCAAATATCATTATTATTATATTAAGCAATGCAATGAAGTCTTAAGCAAGGATAAAGGACAGGAGCGAGTGAAATAAATGAATTCCATCCGTTTATCTGTCATCAAACTGGGAAACAAGAGCCATCGCTTTCGTACCGTTTCCAGACAACCCTTTTGTCCCATCTCTTCTTATAGAGACAGTTGTCACGTTTTTGTATCCAGGTTTACTATACACAACTACCGTAAAAGTGACTACCTAAAATGCTCCCTTTATATTCTATTAATGCTTCTCCAAACTAAAGTAATGAGCTTCATTAGTTTCACTCTCAGATTTCAAACGCCCACCCCTTTCTCCCTATGCCTTCCGTTGGCTCTTTCTAATACATAACTCCAATAAACCATCCAGTATTGAATAAAAGCCAGAATATAATACAGGAAGTAAAATCCCTCGTGGCATTGGCATTATGTATGGCTCAGGTTTTAGCCGGAGTTATTATTATTAATATTAGAATCTGCATGGACGGATTTGAGTTAATTCCAGTTCTGTAATGTAACTAATAATAATCCTCTATTTATTGTGCAACGCATATGAGAAGGATGGGAAACCACGACCGAGAAAACAGGGGGAGTGGTTAGGGTTCCTTGTTGCAAAGAGGAGATAATGATGAGATTACTTGAGAGTTGAGGTCAAGTATTTGTTACAGGATTACTTCAGGCAAGCACCCGGTAAGGGGGGATGATTAAAGATGTTTTACAGGGTGCTCCAAACCTGCTCGTGTGTCAAGAAATGGACCTCAAGTCAGGATGCATTTCGTGACGCCGTTTAGATTTATACTAGGAACGAAAGAATGATATTTGTTAAGCTTTACCCAGAGGGGTTTCTTCACTGTACTATTTGAAGAAATAAATTCCCCGTGTCTAAGAAACGGGGGTGTTTTTTACCCAGGTTGATAATCCAGTGAGCTTTCTTTCACTAGAGAATTCGAAGGATGCATTTTACAAAGGAGAAGTTGAAGCTTTCAGCGTCGAAGAGAACAATGTCATTATCATTAGTCCTTCTTTCTATCATCACTCATTAAGAGCCACTTTGTAGCCTGCCACGTGGACAACCCAGACAGAAAGGGGGTTGGCATTTCTAACAATACTGCACATTTCTTTAAGAGTTCTTTCTTTAATGTGTAATTTTTCATCGCACAATATAATATATCTGCCGTCAAGGTATCTATTCTATTACAGATTCCTACCCGGTGGTGAGGTCAATGTCAATGTCAGACGATACTGATGGTAGTTAACCTATGTTGAAAGTTGACTGGCTGTGGAAATGGGTATATGGAGTAATTAGGCTAATGGCGAAAGACGCTTTGGGAGCAGATGAACGAAAGGGTGGAGTAAAGTGACAGTGGATCTAATTATAGTTCATATGCGTTGATTGACAGTTTAACATGTTTAAATAGGGAAAAATTAAGAGTTTATGAGGAAGATTGGTCTATAAAGTTCATCAAAAAATTCAAATGAAAATTCAGATTTGAATATAATTCATTCAAAACAGGGAGTTTTCGACAAAATATCTGTTTTAACAACCCAAACACTCTGCTAGTCTCTCGACAATCTCTGTGTAACATCCTCTTGAAAGTAAAATAGGAATAATTAATTTCAATTTGAAACAGTCATGTTCCTTTCGACATTGACAAGGGATTTTGTAAGGTTTCCCATCTCATTCGGCCTGTCTAGGTACTCGCATTGCATCCGCCATTTTAGCATCTGAAAGCTTTTGGTTGTTTCAATCTTAATGTGACATTATTTATCTTAATAGTCCACATCCCCTTCTGTCAATAGCTCTTGCTTTTTCTTGTCGCCTACTCTTTAAAGTGTCTTCATTTACACTCCAGACTGATGTTTACACGTCTTCAGTGGATACTATTGTCCCCTTGATTCTAATTCTAAAAGCATACATAATAGCAACTACTACTGTTGACTGTGTGCATTTAAACGCATTTTAATGCACTATTGACTATTCATCCTGCTGCATGCAGTGGAAGCCTTTGATGAAAACGACAATAGATATTATATGAATAACTCCAGATTTCTGCTTGCGTGGTGACTGTTCTGTAGATTTGAGAACAATGACAGAAAGGATAGGTATGGGTGGGTGGGATGGATTTGATTTGATTTGGGATAACATATTTCTGGCTGAAGATCAATTCAATTAATTTTACTAAACAAAGGGAAATTCTAACTTCCCTGAGTTCTGTTTGCTATGATCAATTCAGATTGAAAATTGGAATGTAGAATCAATTCAGTGGTTGTCAATCTCGTTGGATTGAAAGGACGTTTACGATACAAGCTGCTGGTACTATGCAATCTTGTCGGTCGAGGCAACTATTGGTTAGGTGCATCTCTTTTGTAAATGAAATAGTTTATGCCACTTTGAACTATCGAAATAAGTTGAATTTTGGTACAAAATACAATAAAATAGAGATTATTGACGAAGGACATGCCACAATGACACCAGCAAACCTTATTACTTACTATAAAAGACCGAGGTATATTGTGTAGTCTACTTTTCTGAACATTTCTGACAGGATTTTGCCCAACACATTGTGTGGGGGTTGGACGACATAATGCGGATCACTTTGATGAGTGTTGACAATAATTTGACAGCTACCTTATTGACACTCTTTATGTTGAAGATGATGCGATGTTTTGATGAAGTTGGACCAAAGCATAATATAAAAATAAGGGCAGTAGTACCGCTGCTACTATATCAATATACGGCCAACTTTACAGAAGTTTTATCCAGGCTTGTGCTCAGGCCGAGCCTCTACTCTCTTGCTGTACTTCGTATTCAAAATCAAAACTAGAACAAGCTTTTTATCATCCTTGAGTTATAGGAACAGGGTATTTAATACGACGAAGGTTCAAGATCTCTTGAAAATATTTATTCAGAACAAAAGATCGTAAAGTAGTGCAGCACATGTTGTAATCTCTTCAAGTTCTACTTTATAATATTTGTTGGATATGTTAAGCATTGATAGAAAATGGACTGCTGCTCTCTGAGTGCAGTACTACTTATTCCCAGACTTTACTTACCCTAAGCTAAGCTAAAATATTAAACAATACTGATCAATGAAGGTCGGATAGTGTCGAACGAAGTGTTAGGGATTTTAAGGGTTTCAGCTTCAGCCGCTCAGCGGTCCTTCGTTCCCTTACTCGCATTGCAGGTACTTATGAATGAAAGAATGAAGCAATTTCTGTCTGAAAGTTGTTTCCATCTAGGTTAATCTGGGTTTGAATGGAAAAGCTTTTATTTTTCAGGTTGACATTTTTCAAATACGTTTTGGATAAACAACTTTTTAAAGAGGGTCTGCCTGGTGATAAAGCTTAAAAGGTTTGGATACATATTAACCAAAGGATAATAATATTTGGAACGGATTGCCAGCAAACAAACGCTAGAGATTAGTACCGAAATGGTTTGGAGTAAAATCATATATTCATCTAAGCATGTCAATTTTGACCCGAGTTTTTTTTCAAGTTGATTAAAATCAAACTTCTTATCTTTCCAATTTTAAAATATTTTCTAATGTATTCTTGAATCCTTCTGGAGCCTAGAAAGCTCATCATGCTATAATAAACCTCAAATAAAATCTTCCCTTAATACAAAAAATGTCTTTGGAATGAATCCTTCCTACTTTGAAGGTTATGTAATCCTTGACATGAATCACAAAGAGGAGCTCATGTCAAAATCAGCTTTACTTTATTTTTTATGCATTGAAACTCATCCCTAACTTATTCTTCCGTCGTGGCTAACTTACTCTTTCTCTCCTTCCTGTAGTATTCTTACTACATTACATTACAATTCTGATTTCCATTTTGATAAGTGTCATTCTCACCAAAAATATAATATTATCAGTCGTCAGTACATAACTCTTCCTTCACATTATTATCGGTCGACGACCAAGAAGACTTCTTCGGATGAGGGGGAATCTACCTTATTCTGTTTCTATGTAGTATGCAATTCTGCTTCTAAACAGCTTTGTAGCTACTCGTAGAAGACTTAAAGTTATTATTACGATCATGTGTTAGTGCTTTGGTCTGGCTGGTGTTGACGAGAAATGGGAGAATCGGTGTGGAATTGATGGAACCACGACGGGGGCGATGAAGACGATGAACTGAGTGACAAAGTAAATCGAGAATCCTCAAGGGACTTCTTTTTTATATTATTAGAATTCTCTCCCTACCTACCTAACTATAAAGTAATCCCAATACCGAATAGGGACATACCGACAAAATATTATTCTTAGGGGTCATGCCCATACATACTTCTGAACTCAACTTGATTTGACTCAAGGTTCAGCTTCATTTGAAATATCTCACACAGAAGAGTCAAGGATCTCATTCAACAAGCCGTGTCTGTTTCTACTACCCCCTCGATTCGTATCAATCTCATGTTTTTCCAAAGGGTCACCAAAGGTTCCCATTTATTTTAATAACAAAGCTACTGGTTCCCTATCTCTCTCTCTTACAAGACTCCCTCGCAAAATGCAGACATTTCCAAACCATAAATTGTAATTGGGATCCTCAGATGTGTTTTGGTCTACGATTCAATGCCAATTTGCATAATTTAATCCAACTATAATTCAAATACGATTTTCCACTAAGGTTGGATAAGACCTGGGAACGAAATGAGTGGAGTGTTCCTCTTTATTTTTTAAAGCAAAATGTTAAAACCAATGAATCCAATCCGGGAACCAAGAACCAGGCAATTCCCCTATCTAATCTTGAGCATAATCCCCACGCGAGGTTAAACGCAACGCAATGTGTATACGAAATTCGCTTTGGAGTGCATTCACTCGTCGAGTAGAGTTGAGTAACGAAACAACCATATACGGATGCATTTATTTAGAGACTGCAGTTTGGAGTTGTTATTTCTGTTGTGTAATTTGTAAAAGTTTCCATTACTCACAACTGCTGATGATGACCAAATACTACGTGCCATTGCCTAATGGACTTTCTAGCTTTGTTTTCTTTAATACTTTCCACCAGCTAAGTACCCTTGCACAAAGATAGGACAGCTCTTCTGTAAAAGTTGATAGCGGTTTAGGTCTTGGGTCTTAAGGATTAACGGAGCTTAAACCTAGAGAGATGGATGACTTTTGCTTAAGCAGATAGAGTCGACGAGGGCTCGATGAGTGGATTCAGTTTGTCATTCCATTAACAAATATTACTTTCGAAAAAATTAGTGAGATGAAAAAAGTTGGATAGGATTATTTATAAAAGGAGTAAAATAAAGGTGAAACAAAGAGATGCTTTGTTTAGGGTAATTGTTCCAACAATAGGTCGTGGATTCTTAGAAGGGTCACGCCCTCAATTTAAATAAACATATGTCATGTTAATAACTATACATCTCAAGTTTCTGAGAAAGGCAAAGGCTCAAAAATATGATAAAAATACTATGCATATTTGAATCTAGTGAAAGGCTGAAAGACGAAGTACATATTTTATTTAATGGAAAACAAAGAAAAGATTCATCATTTTATTTCCTCTTTGCTGTTACAATAAGTATAAACAAACTTGTAAATATTTACACTCACAACCCTTTTAATCCATTATGCTACGTATTCGTACTTCAGTCTACAGTCTTGTTTAGTATAAATCTACATATGAGAGTTGGAGAAAGTTCCCCAGGCATTTGGTTTCAGATAAGAGTGCAAGGTCCCTAAAATATAAATAAAATATTATCTTTCCTACATTTTAATCCGTAACTTCTACACGCTTTCAGTACAAAAGTCAAGTTTTAATCTTTACGTTCTTCATATCTCACAGTTTGGTTTGCCCTGTTTTTCATTCAGTTTGGGGAATGAAAAATTCACAAAAACTTGGAAATGAAAAGGTGATCATATTTCACATTCAAAGAGCAGGTTTCTACACATTTGTCCTTGGAATTCTTCCTCTCTACTTTCTTTCTTTACTTTTCACCGCTTTTTCAATCTTCAATCCCAACAAGTCCCTATCTTTCATCTTTACATCATCTTTACAAAAACAGCAAAAGCTAGTAAGGATAGGGTCGCATTAAAAATAGAAAGAATTTACTAGCTACTACTACTCCGTATTTTTAAAGAGATAAGAAAGGTGAACAAATATATCGTAGGTTTAGTCTTTCCTTGTTGTCTTTGTAAAGAATATCCAGGATTTCTTTCATTTTCCCTGGAGATGCTCTTTCTTCGTTCGGATAGGATTACTCGGGTAATTTATAACTCAGACTGAATCCTTAGAATAATACTAAAAAGGGAATATTCCAATTCCAACTTGCAACTCTGATACGATGCCTAACGTTAAGTTCTTCTATTTAAATAAGCTGCAGCTAAAAGGAGTGCAATTTTCAAAGCTTTTGGTTCAGTCAGATATAGAGGTTTGCAAATAAGGACGGCTTTGAAGCATCAAAAGCGATCCTTTTGCATTATTTGGGGGCTTTTTATGCCAATGGTAAACGGGTGGAAGAAGGCTTATCAAAATCCATACATAACATGAAATCGCGAAATGCATTGCCTTTTGCTTGTCCAGTTTGTTAGCTTGTTTTGTACAACGTGTGTGAGCAAAATACTAATCAGACCATCCAAATCCCCGCAGGAAGTTCCCAATTTTCTCTTCAAACCCTTACATACACGCATGTAAATAAATCTACGTAAACCTAATCCACAGAGTAAATAACATGTTTTGTTTGAGCTGGAAAGTGTTTGCAAATTGTCAGTAATTTAACGTTCTCAAGCAAATTACCATTTGTAAACTAGTCTGACTGATGACTAGACTCGTGGATTGATGTTTGCGTCAAATTTATTTTTCCTGCGTTAGCATACACACATTCCAATCGAATCGAAATTAGTATGTGCTTTCCGATCTGACTGAATCCGGGACTCTCTCTCATCAATTTAACAAAGCTCTGGCCTCCCTATTTAAATTTCCATTTACACTCGAGCAATCTTGAAACTTTAAACTCTGCCGTTTTATTTTACAACTCGTTATTAGCTATAAGATTATAATACTGCGGAACTTTAAAATACTATCCAACATGAATATCCTAATATCTCAGCATGAATTTATATAAATAATTATAGACCTCATTGTTGATTGTTAATTCGAGTCTCTCTTCTGTTATCCAGTCCGCTCAACCGTGTGAGCATGATGTTGCTTATGCTTATGTTCTGTGTTTGAGTTGATGTTGATCTTAATGATAATGAACCTCTATTCAAAACCCGGCCAGCCAGCCTAAGTTCAATTCAAAAAGAATTTTTAACACTTTTTTAACACTTTCAGCATTCAAACAGCCATGTCTGTCTGTCTGCTGCTGCTGTCAGGGTTCTCACATAATAAATAATAGCATACTCTGTATGAATCAACGGTGGTTTATAATTCTAATTCATCAGTCGTAAACTTACCCTTGCTATTGAACCTAATAACATGATATTATTCTCCGAATCTGCACACAATTTTTTTTACACATATTATTATCATCAGGAACATCATCATGATCTGAATTTCATATGAATACTGATAACTTGTTTTCTTATGGAGCACAAATACAGTCAAGGTGTTTGATCATTCTGATTGATATGGTGAAATTCTTTTTGTAAAAATGTTCCATTCAACAAACCCTTTCATTTCGTTTTTAGTAGTAATGATTGTAATAATGCTGTATGGATAGAAGCATGTGATAATTCGTGCAAAAAATTGGTGCTAACTAAATTATATATGCAGGCTTATCTGGGTAGTTTTTTCAAAACTACAATAATAATAATCTTGATCTTTTAAAAAGCCTTTTAAATTGTTGTAATCCTTCTCTTCTGCTTTATGCAATGAAAATTTGAATTTAAAATACAGAAAGAATGGAACTTAGGTTCAAACAAAATAATTTTGAAAGCCTCGAAGGTTATTATGCCCTTGCCCTTTTTCTTTTACTACAAAATTATAAAGAAAGAGAAACCTGAGACTCGATCTAGATCAATAGTTACCCTTTCTCTGATGTACCAGCAAAAAAATCAATACGCGAACTCAAATCAATCCAAAATTTAATATGAATTGAATTCAACAACAAGTATCTGAAGGGTTCATCTTTAAAAGTGAAAAGAATGGTTTCATATGCGTATGGTTCTAATTCATGCTCTTGTCAGCTACACAGTTTCCATGTTAACCCTTGACAATAAAAGAGCAGCTCACTTTTTTATCACAATATTTTGATCTAATCACGCCTCCTAAACCCTTATCAATAAATCCTCGTTACATGTATTAAAAATAAATGTATAATGATACTAAAATGTATCATCCAATACATACTCATGAGAATACTCATTCAATCGACAAAAGGCTGCCTAATCATTATAAAAAGTACATTTTATAAAAACCAAACCATATCAAAAGGTAACCATGCCATATTGTCAATTATTGATGAGTGTAAAAAGAGAGCAAAGGTAAACCACTAAAATTGACACCTAAGCCAAAAGCGTATCAAACCAAACCCTCGAAACCCCTTTCTCTGCATTGTATAAACTTGAGAAAAAAATCAATGTATGAAAAGAACGCATTTGAAAGCGTATTTATAAAAGTTGTATTCATGCTGTGTTTAAATAGTCTCGATAAAACCCCGTAGCATAAACTACGTCCTTCCCTTCGTAGAAAAATCTGTATTTCATCCTTAAACAGCAATATTATAAACTTCCCCAAGTGCAAGTGAGAAAGGAAAAGTAGTAGTAGTACTTTATCTCATAAATGTAAACTAGTCAAAGTCACTATTAAATAAACTGTTTAGAGTTGTACTACCGACCAAATGGGATGAAATATATAATGCTCATGCTAAAAAAACGGGCTAACCGGTAATGCAGATGCAATAAAGTCCTTTTTACTACGCGACGACGACGACATAGAATATTACTACTGCTTTTGGCAAAGAGTTTATTATACTATAAGGAGCCTGTCATCAAACTGTCAGTCAGCAAAGGCTTGAATGGATTCTTAGTTTAGAATGCTATACTTTCCCCCGAAATAAAAATTCACTCTTTTTATCATCAAGTAGTATTTGACATACGTTTTTTCCTTGCACAATATGGCTTCACTTTATCTAGGAGTAGCAGGAATAAGGATTTTGGAACTCGAACACTTTTATTTAGCAACATACCCTAACGGTGCAAATAGTCCAGTCCTTTATAACATAACATGGTCTTTTTATTTCCCAAGTGCAATTTTTACAGTCCCATGCGACTCCCCATTTATTTCCTGAGACTGCTTTATAAAGCTTGTTTAAATGAGACGCACGTATACAAAATGCATCCTTCAAGTTCACATCGGGCCGGCCTTTTATTTATAAATAAATTGTTGTGCTGTGCAGACGTTTGTGCAAGAATATAGTGTATTTTTGGCTTGACGGATTGTTCAATAAATCTTTTTACTTACTTTTATTACAATTCAAATTCAAGTACTATTTTTTGATTCTGTAAATTGTAGTTACAGACAGATAAAAGGTGGTTTATAGGTTTTATTTTAATAGTACTTATTATTGTTTACATCTCAAACTGACTGAGTGACTGGTTGATGGGCTCGTGCCGTGATGATTGAGAGAGTTTGCCCTTTTTGGCCCTGTCAAATGCTCACCTAAACCGAAATCTATTGTCTGATGTCTGTACATTGTATTACATTTCTATTTTTATTAGGGATCAGCAATCTCGCTCCAACTCTTTATCTAACCAAATAGTCCTCATCCAGACAGAAGCAGCCAACCTCTTCAAAGTATCAAATAAGTGAATTCTTACTACATCCAACAACATCCATTGAATAGAAACAGCAGGAATACTTTACTTTCATTTTGTTCATATCAGATTATGAAAGTGTTTTTCCAAACTTGTGATACCTGATAAGGACCACTCATCCGATACTAACTATTAACCATTACTTGATATTGCTGGTGCTCATATTATTACTTTCCTTCGATTTAGCAGCTAGCAACGGGTTAAATTTTCCAAAAGACAAGGAAGACACAATTAACGAGAAAAACTTTCTTTCAGTTGAATAAACCCTGTAGGTTTTGTATTCCTGCTACTACTGCTAATTTTGCATCACTCTACCCGGTTCCTTAAGAGGTTACCAGTTTCTATGGGGTCTCCAGTAGCATTCTCACTCTCACTATCATTACTGCTACCCGGATGTTTTTACGGACGCTCATTGTGCACGGGTAGTATATAGATTTTGAAGTTCATAGAAAACGTAACGGGGCTCGTGGGGTGAGATCGAATTCGAATTGCCTTCATGAGCATCATCTTCTTAGGAACTTCTTACTGTCGGCATTTATTCTATAGTATTAAGGGTTTTAATCCTTAGAATTTCATCTCTTCAAAAGGATCTTCGGTCGATCCTTACTATCTGATTCTGGTAAAGAAGGTATTATTTTCTCATCGATCGCATTAAATCTTGTCATTGAGGCAGTTCTTACCCGTCCCGTAGGTATTTAGATCTTAGATAAAAAAAAACCTTCATTGGACTTTGTCACCTCAGCAAACCTTGAAAAGGATAAATTCCCATTTTGAGAGCTTAGGGTTAGTAGCCGTTCAAGAGTAGAATGCTATCGTCTGAAGTAGCTGAAAGGCCCAACAGCCAATGTAGCTATTACTTTTCAGTAAACGAGTATAAAAAGTCGATGCTTATCCTGATAGAAACTTTGAATTAATACTACTATTTTTACTACTCAATCTGACATAATGGTTAAGCAGTAAATTACACAAAAATTTATAAAGATGTCCACCTACATGCAACACAAGGACAGATACCGACACACTCTAAAGTAAAGAAATGATAACGGGGTTCTTCAAAGAAAAGAATGCGATTCTCATGTTAGTTGTCTCCGAAGTAAAAGTCTTTGTTAAACAGAAAACAAATTAACTTGGACGAACCCACAACAACTAATCCTCGGTCTAAATAAGTTTACTTTTTGCCTCCAGACCCTCTTTCTTACTTATTCAAGACCTCTAATAGGAGGGTTAGGACTTTAAAAGAGTTTAAAAACAAAAAACGGAATAATAAGCCCTACGTGCACTGATAGAAAATAGGAGGCAGTTTTTCAGTCTCCTTGTAAAAGTGTGGAATGGAGGATGTGACAGGATCACTTAGAAATCCAGCCCATGGTTTATTATTCATCAGGATGGCTAATGGGTTGCATTTTTCATTTGCTCTCTGGCTCCTGCTAATAAGGACAAACAAGTATTGAGTCTACAAGGCAGAAAAAAAATACCAAGTTTTGCCCCCAAGTTGAATAAAAGTTCGTACAGAAAGGCTATGCGTTCACAGAAAAAACTATCGGTTGCTATCTTTCTGTCCTTGGTTGCATTGCAACAGGATGGTATTTAGTAGTTTCGTTGTTTTAGTTCAGAGGAATCCAACAATCCATTAAGAGTTTCGTGGAACTTGGAAATAATAAGTGAGGATTTTGGTATTATCTGAGCTATACTACTAGTAATGGTATTCTTTCTGTGGGGAAAAAATCAAATTAAGGCTATTCAAGAGGGCGACCGATGTCAAATTAGTTCCGATCTGATGCAGAACTCCTCAATGAAACCCCACTCGTGGTGAATTACTTCTTGGCCAACTCCCCCGAGGAGTCAAATAAAATAAAACTGTCTTTTTACTACAAATAAGCTTCTTCATTGCATTACTTCATAGTTTGTTAGGTTATTCTCTTTCTGTTTTAGCTCAATGAATAAAAAAAGATGCCGTAGCTAAGATCTGGAGAAGAAAGCAAGGAAACGCTAACCAGATGACAAAAAGATTTATTTGCTGCATTTTTGAGAGAAACGCTTCTTTTATAACTCTTGAATTGTTTTTAAGCGTAATAATCATCCAAGGACTTCCATGGGGGTTTGCTCTTTTGGGGTTTTGAGGCTTTTTTGCTTGAATAACTAAGAGACCTAAAGGTATCAAGTTGGACCAACAATGCGATTGGTACTACCAATGAGTCCCTGCCCTGACGTTTCTACAAACCCTTCCAGATCTTAATGTAGATTTTGTCATTTACAAGCTTTTACGTTTCGGGGTTTTACAAGCTGTTCAAACTTAATTATTCAATGCCATTAGTTGATTTGTAGATTATATAGTCATAGTACAACCACATACATTTTAGAACTTGTTTGTGGTTTCAGTATAAAAACACACCGAGTTGCTGCTATCGCGCTATCTTGCTGGTTTTTATAAACAGGCAGTTGATAAACTACTACCGGAGCTGGATGGTCTGGTCGGTGACAGATCAAATGTCCTTTCAAGTGCGTCCATCCATGTGGATTTTATTTTCCCTGCGCTTCTGAATGACCACCAGTCGCAGCAGTCGTCATTCTATATCTTTGTCTCACAATATGTCTTTTTGTATACCTCTAGAAAATAAAATATCGAATAGATACCCAAATATTGGTTTCATTCATGCTATAATACCTACCTAAGCTTTTTTTCTATCAGGGAGAGAACAACAAGTCCAAACCACATGTGGTTCGTAGAGATTTATTTCATCGGATGATCAGTTCCTGGTTTCTTCTGTTAGCCTCTGTATTCCAATTCCGTATTTCTCCATGAATATATAAAGCTTGTGATTCATTCCTATTCTATCCACCAGAACCACTAAGATATCCTACCCTTTGCCAACTACAGTCGGAGGAAGGGAAAATGTCAATCTGTGAGATGAGATTTTTCGAGACAATCCGTCCAACTTGATTCATATGCTTACTTACTGACTGTTCTTTCTCTTTCCTATGATTATTAATATCCTCCGGCTATCTCTGCCTGTCTATTTTGTTGAATTGCATTGCTAAAAGACTCATCTTGTTAGGGTCCGTTCTACTGGAAAGAAAGTCCCCTGCTGCAGATCCAACTGGATCACCAAGTACCATTTCATATGTGGATTGTTTGTGGTACAGGGTGTACCGAATGTAACCTTAATTCAATACAATTTATACAACGGGAGGGCGATGACAAAGTAGTTGATTTATTCGCACAATTCGATTCTTTATGGGGGAAAGTTTTATCTGTGTAACTTTAGCTTGTACTAACTGTAGCAGTTTTAGATGGGACACCTTGTACTAGTATTGCCACCGAGAGGAACTTAGAGATGCGTGATATTTCATTATCTCAAAGGAACACAAGTCCATTTCTCATAGTGAATCTACTTATTCCTTGCTTACCCTCCTGTATGCTTTTGTTAAATGCTTTCTAGTTGATCAACTTTGGTTCATTTATCCATATCTTTATTTATGCTCCTGCCTGTCTCCATAATAAGAATATTGTTTGGCCACTAATTCATATGGACTTTTTCAGGTTGATTTAACTTTGTGTCTGTAAATTTTTGAATCCCGGCTGTTGGATACTAACCAGAAGCCATATCAATATCAAATAAAATGCTTTTTCTTGGAAACAATGGAATATAAAGTAGTAGTAACTGGACAACTTGTAATTTAGTAACTATAATTTGAACTAAAATTACAACTTATTATCCCTGTAATTTTACCGTAAGCTTATTGTTATCATTTATCCCTGTAATTTTATGTCATACGGTACTCTCTTAACCGTCATGGAGGACAAATGTTTTCTGTACTCTTGCTGCATGCATTGATAAGAATTCAACACGACTACTTACGACGAAGCCATATAATAATAGTTTCATGTGTAGCTTACTTATGCTCGTAACAATAATTATACGGTTTCTTTCGAATAGAATCCAATCAGATTTTTGTTTGTCGAAACAAAGTAATTATCCTGTGTAGTAGAGACTTTATTTCCGGAGCAAGGGATTATTTTGTTGGATGCGTAAGTACCTACCTTTTAAAAGTGTCAAATTACATTTTAACGTAGAAATCTGGATGAGATGAAACAGCAGCAGCAGTATTTATTTGGAGCATCGGTGATTCGTTAAACAACTGGAGCGATAAACCACGAATAGAGGTAGGAAGAACTTTGTACTTACCTAGAAAAAAATAAAACAGTCAATTAATCATTCAGTCGATAGTGGTATATTATAATTACAGTAATATAAAGCGTTTAAGTTTTCGGGTTCTGCTCATCAAGTGTTTATAAACAATTTGCCAATCTTCGATGGCCTTTCAATCTGAAGTTCTACTTTGTTCGTCTTTAAAAAATTTTCAGTAATTTCCGCAGTTCATAAATTATTATCTGATACACAACCCATTTATTTATGCTGATCCTAAAAGTATGTTTCACGACTGTCTAAATAGAAACGGACTGTAATCGAATAATTGTCAAAATTGTGTAAACACACCCACTGAATCATCAATCGAATTGTTAAAGCACCTCTGTCAATGATAAGTTTGGCTGGTATAGTAAAGTAAAGCAAGTTAATAAACTTTGTAGTCATTCTTGATTCATCCATATTATGTTTACCGTCTGGCTTTTATAGCAACTAATTAAACAATTTTACGACTATAACTCATGTCACTAAAACTATCGACCTTCACTACCTTCTACAACCTGCCTTTGTCGATGCTCCAGGAAGCGAGCTCCGACTATCCAAATCAATTCGCATAAAAGCCTCATATTCCCAGAGGATTTCCTTCTACCATGGTTAACTAGACATTGATAAGGACTTGCTTAGAAAAAACGACAGCCAAAGCCAAATAATACCTCACTCAGGAACAGCAACCAGTAAAAGCGTATGCAACTTCGCCTTTCCTCTCGTTAGAGTAGAAATAATCAATTCTTATGAATTATAAATTCCCCTATAAAACACTACTTACTTTTGGAGTAACATTTGAATGAAAAGTTAAATGCCTGACTGTACAAATCGTCACCATTCTGTCTAACTGTAGAATGTAATATAGTAGTAGTATAGTAGAGACCGATTTACCAATTCTGACCCTCTCCCAGTGTCCTTAGTCATATACAGTCCTTCTGCACATTTTCAATCGTAGTAAAATATATAAAATACATACATAAACAAAGACCTTTGAAAGTTCCCCAGACGAGCCAAGCATTTTCAATCACCGATAAAGGTCCTTTCCATCGAATGCAAAACACCCACTCATCCGTGCTTTCCCTACATAACTCAAATCGTATTCACCTCATCAGCAGCCTAGGACAGGGAGTTAACACGAACAAGTCGTAAATAAGGTGGTAACTGCCGGTTTCTAGTGAAATAACTGGAAATAAAGTAGAAAAGGACTACAGAAGCTCCAAGCTCCCTAATTCCAATTAAAAATTCAAGATGGTAAAATAGTAAAGGCTAGAAAGCCAACATTTACAACCTTAAAACTACCCACGTTTACTACAAAAGACAGTAATAAAAGGTAACTGGTCGTAAACTAAAGGGAAAGTATTGATCACTCGACTAGACAAATGTTTTCAAAAAGTAACATCTAACATTAGAAAGAGAAACGTTCCAAACTTCAAATTTGATCCAGGTTCAGATCCAGGTTCTGTTTTTGCCTACGTATTTTCTAACCACAAAAAACTTTCTAAGACAATTTTACAATAAATAAACTTTTGGCTAAAACTCCTTAAAATAACAAAAACGACAAATAATTGTATTCCTACCTGGATCCCTGTACTTTCTGTATAATTTGCTAAAAGAAAGATCAAGTGGTAAACAGTTAACTCACCATTCATTTCCTACCTAAAGAATAATGCTGTAGAAAAACTAAGACAAAGGCAGATAGAAGTTAAAGAAACATGGGCGTTCCTGGAATCCTTTTCATTCCGAATAAATTACTAACTATGAGCTAACGAGGCGAATGAATTATTTTATTATCTGGAGAAGCTTTCCAAAGCAAAATTAACAGAAATTGCTGTCTTACTTTTACTTAGTATTTCCTCTACATAATTAATCCCCCACTCCCTGTATGTCTCGACAGATGTATTTCTTCTTGCATAATGAAATGAAAGACAGATCGAGATCTGGTTCTTTTGGCTGTTGTGGAATGAATGAATTAAAGTGAATAAATACCTCATGGGAGAATAAGTCAAGGAGACAGACACTTTACCACGTCTCCTCTTACTAGTTGGCAACTTCCTCTTGGGTTTCTATTTAATATTATGTACGAGTTACGACTACGAAGACAAGAATGAACAATAAAACATCGATAGTCAACTAAAGTGAGAGAGAGAGGCTTTGAAAGAGGAGGATACTTTTGTCCTATTATTTCGAAAAGCTGTTGAGACAAACTTTCATTTCATTATCTTGTTCTCATCAGGAATTAATTTGTTCTCTTATTCCAGTAGATTTTCAATGTTTTATTTGGGTTTCTTCTCTTTCTTTTATTTTCTTCGATCAATACTGTTCGTGTATTTAAATAAATAGTTCAGAGAATCGGGCTGGTAAATGAAGAATCCGGATCGGACTTTGTTACAGTTTGTCTTTTGCTTCTGGTATTTCCGGTTGTTTATATTGTAATTAAAGGGATTCAATGCAATGAATTTCACTAGCTAGCTTCTTTTTTTTAAATTACTAATAGAAGCTGCTAAATAAAATTTTAAAACTCTAATTCGTTTTTAAAATTTGATAGATTTTGTATATTGAATGTTTTATTCATGTGTTACATCTAATTCATAATTATTGTAAAAAATGTACAACAAGCTCATACCACCACTCCCCACTTGTATATCACGATCACGACTATCCTTCTAAGGTGTTAAAAAGAGACCGAACTGTCTGTCTGTCAACCAAACGAAGCAACAACATGAAGCATTTTAAGGGTGAGAAACAAACTCAAATTGGACAGAGTAGGTGTCAATCATTAAAAAGGCACGGCTGAATGGGGATGAATGAAAAGCTGTCAATATCTTGGAGAAAAGTGAGAAGAAATCTACATGTCTTTTGGAATGGAAATAACTCCATCCAACCAACCAACAAATAACCTATTACATGTTATGATGCCATCATCTAATCGATTTTTAAAAGCTCAGACAGTTTACAGATGATTCTATCATATCTCAGAAAATCAGGACACGGCTTCGATGTACGAGTTCTAATATAAGGAGCTACAGCATTGAATTTTCATTTCATGAATAAAAAGATAAATTGTTCATCCCTCCTTTTCCTTACGTAAATCTTGGCGTACCGAGTAGCCTCAATTTGTCTATAGGTTTATTTATTACTTTTTCTTGGAAGGAATGAAAAAAAATCAATCTTTCTTACTTCCATGCATAGTAACATTTAACATTTCCAATGGAGGTGGATTTAAGAGATCATGTCTTGGATTATGCTTCTTCTTCTTTGCTTGCTAGAAACTCATAGGTTAGGCCTATGCATATTTCACATCTGCCAGAAACCTCCTGCCCAAACTAACAATCTTTGACGTTTAACGGAAAACGTTCCCTATTATTATTTGCCCTGTAAAGAAGAATCAGAAGATGATTCTAAAAAGTAAGGTGTTGGATTGGAGGAGTTGAGCCTGTCAGAAATGTAAAACTTGGTAGTGGTGAATATTTCAATATAAAAAATCCTTGACAGAGGATGATCATCCTAGAAACCGTGATTTCAGTTTGACAGATCGGCTTTACTCTCCAATATTATTGTAACATAACTAGAGACCTTTTCCGTCTTTGGAGCTTACATCAAAATTCATAATATCAAGACTTTTTATGTCTATACAACAGAGTTTTTTATTGAATGTTCGGAATTTTTAAGAATGGAGTCAATATTTGAAGAGGATCTTGAAATCCGGGTCTTCTTCCTTCCTTTCCTCTTCAACATATGTATAAGCTTAATTCAAAGGCAAAGCTAACGATATGAAAGTTTTTTGTCTGGTGGTTGCTTTAAAAATGCATTAGATTATTACCCAGTTTCATTCGAACCAAACCGACGTATTTTTATCCAGAGAAACAAATCCTTACCCACCCGTTAATAATACTACATCGTTTTTATCCTTGAAAAATTGTCTTACCCTGGAAAAAGCTCAGATGCAGATTTTGATATGAGGTTTTATAATTGAAATGTACCCAAGCTCCTCGGGTCTGCTTATTGAACCAATCAATCTTCCCTGTTTGACTCGATCTCAATCTCGATCTACAATCTACCCTGGCAAGAAATATTTAGTAGACAGAAACCTTTTCCTATTGAAGGTTTTTCTCTTTTTAAAAGTATACTATCTTGCACAGAGAAGCGCTTATCCACCCCACTAATTTTAATAATGCATCTTCCAATAATCTGATGTTCATTTCTGAGCAAGCAAGAACACAATTCAATCATTTTTGAGCTTCATAAATGAAAATATTATCCTTTAGCAATTGCTTAACAAATTCGTACTACGAAATTACTCCAAGAAAAAAATACCAACTACTGACTTTCTCCAATAAATCCTACTGGAAGATTGTAAATAATATCATTTACATTATTATTCCACCTTTGTTTGCAGTTAAATTCAATGAATACTAAATTATTTTTATCTCCAATGTTAAAAAAGGAATCAATAATATTGAAGACATCGCCTAATCAACTTTGTACTTGAATAAATTATAGTTTCCTTTAGGTTTTACACACTCAAATTTTATAAACTTAAAATAATCAATAATCTACCGGCGTATCAATAATCGGAATGCTCTGAAGACTTTCTACTAACTTGCAATCTAAGTACTAACTTTATTACATTCACTTGCATTAAACTAAAGTACGTTCCAGTCACCCTCTGTCCGTGGTCTGTGGGTGTATCTTTCCTAATAAATTATGAGACACGAGATCACTCCTTTTCTATGTTCGATATAAAATGGCAATAAAAATCTGTGGAAGTTTTAGCATTAAGTAACTAAAGGGCAGAGTTACCAAACTGCACGTCAGCTATAAGGCATCCAGTATGATTGTTGCACTTTCCATATGCTAAAAGATTCAGAGCAAAACTGCTCTATATATTATGTTTAAAAGTTATGCGTTTTATTACATAAAAAACTAAAGGTTGCCTTTTAAAGTTTACTATATAAAAAGTAAAAACTATGATAAAAAAAAGTTTCAGCTCCTGAAACCGATTTCAGGTCACAATATAACGATGGGGGGAAACGGTAATTTAATCTAATTTATATTCCCTTCTTAAACCTCACCTAACTTTTTATTGTTGGAAACTAAACTGGAGTTTTTATGGTTGAATGAATGGCTAAAGCCACAAAAGCCACAATATATACATAACGTAAATAATATACATCGCTATAACATACAGTTGCAGTAAAGCGTACACTATATTATAGTGCTCTAAATTGGCTAATTTAATCCTTATACTTTTCCGCGAACATTTCGTGTAAAAAGTTATATTATTACATCGGAAAATAACTGCAGTACTATCTGTGGTTTATTTGTTCTGTAGTAAACTTTTTTAATTTTCAGAATGAGATAATAACAGAGAAAGTAATTGGATTTAATGGAGAACAGAGAGAGGTGCATTGTCTCTTAAAACACAGAAGTAACTTTAGTAGTTTCTGTCACACGCACTGAAAAATAAATGTGGTATTTTCGTAGCAGCAGCCGCTTTTAATAGAATATATAATGTCTCCCTGAATCGGGTTGAATTACTTGGGCTATGCGTAAACTATAATCCTAGTAATTTCAATACATTCTTAGCAGGCGTTCAGTAGTAGTATGCTGTCATAAATAATACACTCATTTGCATTTTACTCTTTAAAAAAAAGCAAACATTGTATCTCTAATGAAAAGAAATGAAATAATAAAGGGAACGAAAGCCAATCTGGGTGATAAAAGGGGCTTTAAAATTGATAAGCTTTTGTCCTGCCTTCGTACAAATCCAAGAGACGTAGAGGGGCCATTTATAAATCGAGTGATATATTAATTTATATTTATCTTCAATGTTAAACATGTTTTAAAAATTGGATGCATGGTCGGCCCCTTAAAATACGAACTAAAGATGCACTTTTATGTGCATCGAAGCAAGTAATTACGCGCAGTCAAATTCATTGTACAGTTGCAGCTTTCTTATCCAGAGTTTTGGAAAATGACCTTACATTATGCAGTTGTATGCAAATGTAACGATGCCATCGTCAAGTGAAAGTAATTTATTGCATGAGAAGAAACACATTAAATATAAACTAAAGCGGACGAAACCCTTTTCCATCAAATTGAGTGTGTAGCGCAACAATGTATAAAGTTAGGTATATAATTTAAGACACTATCGTTTACTAAATGCCACACGTTTTCAGTCGTTGAAAATGTCCCGAGCATTACATAGCGGATATTACCTCTTTACTTACTGTCTGAACCTATCTGTGTAAAAGAGGTACAAAATGTTAAATGTAACGAACAAAAAGGAAAAAAAACCATAAGTTTGTCGTTAGCTGTCCATCATTCCTGGATAAAAATGCCACGCACCAACCACAAATCTTTGCTTTCCACTGTCACTGTTTAATAAAGTATCAAATTGTATGGTCATTTCCAGAGCGTAGACTATTATATTTTATCTATCATAAATAAGCAAACTCTCGGGGGAAACCTTTGACTCAGCCTGTGGATACTTTTTGCTGGCGAAGTTGAATTGTTGTAACTTTATGCTTAGCCGCAAGGTCCGCGGATCTGATTAGAGGGTAAAAGGGCAATTAATCTTTTAGAAATGATGACAACCCTCGAGAAGGTAACTCCCTAACTTTCTCCAAATAATAAAGAACATTTAACCTCTTTCGTTTCTTATAGCAAGAATGAATCATCAAGCATGCATCCAATTTCATATTAATCCCTTCTTAACTTTTTCTACTACTTACTTTACTTCTAACCGAAATCTTTCTCCTTATAAGGACAATTAGTCCCCTTCAAGTACTTAAGAATGAGGCCATTACCGATGAGACTACCCAGAATTCGTGCTACTTATAATCGCTTAACTATGCAACTATCACATCCCTTGATGTTATCTAAAGTATTGGTATTAGTCATCGGAAATCCCTGTGTCTATGCATGCATCGTAATTTCCTTACAAAACCCCTGATAACTAAACTAAAGTACTCTCTGGTCGGTTTTCTAGTCTAGTCACTGCCAAAGTTTCCCTTTCCGTCCCTAAACACTTCTCAGAATAAAATAAAATGTGTCAGCAAATGGCTCAATCGATTTGTGACTGTACAAGTGTTCTTTCCTTCTTAACGGTTGGGTAAAGTATTATGAATTCCTACAGAAGTAGAGTATAACTTGTTATAATCGATGAATGGCTAAATTCCTTCCTATTTAGAGCAAAATTCCTGACTCAAGGAAATCCTACCGTGCGTAAGGGTTCTCTACACCCGGGTGTAATTACTACTGTCCTATCAAACCACCCACACCCACCACTACGAACGTTCTTTACTATTGCTACTTATACTACTACCATTTAACACTTTGGGTAAAGCTCCTATACGGAAGTTCTGTTCGAGAAAGACAATGGGTGGGGAAAGTGCAGTTGAGCTCATTTCACATGATAAATGTTCCAACTGACCTCAGCTGCCTCTAGGACAGAGCCCGATTCTTGCCAACTTTGGAAGAAACCCTATTATCTATAGGGATAATTATAGCTAACTACAATAACAAAGAATGGCTTTTCTATATATGTTCTGGAAATACCTAGCTCTTTTGTCTCCTTCAGCCAGATCCGGGCATTTAGCGATTTAAACCGGGTATGTGTCCAAAATGCTAGTGCAGGGGGTTTCATCTACAACCGATTTTTCTTCCCAAGACCCCGTTGACTACGGCAGTTAGTTGAGCTTGGACTAAATTCCCCTCAATGTAAAATGTAGTCCATGCATGCAATCGCAACTTAACGTCCTCATCATTATCATCCTCTTTGCTTCCTTACTTCTATAAGTAGCAAAACTTCGGGAAAGCTTTTACAATTGTCAAAATGGGTTTAGATTTTCTGCAACATTTACCCCGTCGTGTATCATTTCATTCAGGCTGTCACTAATTAAGCAAGAATAATTCTGGTTTCGAATCGAAATAAAAATTGTTGTGTCATTTATCTTCCTTTTTGTTCACTGCTCAACCTAAGACAATGGATAGCTTTAAAATTTGCTTTAACAGCAAGTGAAGAGTACATCTATAACAGGAATATAAATTTACATAAGCCACCAAGCAAACCACGACCTTTTCAACGTTTTATTTCATTATGAATCTATTGAACAAGAAGGATACCTAGTTTCATATGCATGTAATTTTACTGCTCCAAATAACTTGTACTAGCTCTCTATTCTGTACACTACTAAAGTAAGGGTTGAATGAGCCGTTAAATTAGACGCACATTACACATGTAATGAATATCTGCTACAATTCATTTAAAGAAATTACACCCAACTCAATATGCACAACCCTTCCTGCCCATTCTTTCTCTTGAATATATACATAATTTTACTACTACCATGAATGAATGACTGAATGAATCCGTTGAACAATATTCAGTTGTAAATTACCACTATAAAATCCTCAATATTATTTAATATGTCTGGGATTGTTGAATGAAATGATGAAATGTGCCCTAAAGGTACTTACTATGTTACTACTAGTAGTAGTAAATAGTATAACCCTGTGTGGTATTTATTCGAGAATTACGCTTGAATAGCTGCCGAATGATACTTTTCCCGATTGGGGGACTTTCCTTTCTTTCTGTGGGGATGATTTATTTCTGACATATTTTATTACCTTGGTCTTTATAAGCTTGGGTTTACTTTAGAATCTAAAGTTACCAATCCAAACATGACCATTATAGGAATATACACATTGCATTGCTTGGAATGATATGAAATTTCATAGTTCAACCCCTTCTAGTATTAACTAAGATTATAAGAAATAGCTACATACAGACAGAACGGAAAGTACTTTTTAGGAGAGCAATTGTAAATTTATTTCATCTCACTTGGGGAACGTCTGCTTGGTGTTATTTTGATGCCTAGGTCAAGTAAATCAAATAAGTGCATGAAAAATAAATGTAAAAGAGAAACATTCGCGGAGAAAAGTACTTAATATATATAGCCTTTCTTTAGTCGTTGTACATAAAGTAAAACAAATATCGTCAAAAATGCATGGCTTAAAAAGCCGAAAGTTGGTTGAGTTAGTTAAGGATAAAAAAAATACGTAAACTTGTAAGCTGCGATGATGGAAAGCTCTTTTTACAAGTGTTTTGACTTCTGCTTGTAAATCATCGAGTTGAAATGTACGAGAGATACGAACGTACGCGTTTTTCTTTATCTTAAGCGCACTAGCATTGTACCTTATCGTTGTGTATGAAAGGCTTCTCGTTTTTTTCCTCGGGTGCAGATACTTTGTTGAGTTTGTAGCAAATAAATAAGAAGGACGACGAGTAGAGAAAATTCACGAACGAATAAAAACAAGAAACAGAAACACAAAGATAAACATAACGATAAGAAAAAGTTGAAGAAAGCCCTTTGGCGTAAGTCCAAATTCAAGGAGATCGTGCCTTTTCAAGAAATTCAATCGGTTGATTGGTTGATACAAATTACAAAGTTTTTTTGCAAACTTTATCAGGATCTTCGTGTACTTTCGATATTAAAAGTTTTAAGGTCTTATGTACGCACCATTTACGTGCAGGTAAATTGAAACATTGGTGAGAGTATCAAAATACGTCATTGAAATACATAAATTACAATTCAGAAAATTTTCAGAGCTGTTGCATCATAGGCTTTCTTCCACACTAAATATGATAGTCTTCGACATCGATCCTTACATAATATTCAACGTATTTCCAAATTGGCGTCTGATACAAGGCCTTTAGTTGGCGTTAATGAGGAGATTTATGGATTGAAATTTAAATTAGTTTTAAATCCATTTATCTGATTTTGATAAACTTGCTCTTCCTCTCTCAGCCAAAAGTAATATATCTGAAGTTAATGGGAGAAAAGCTAGACTAAAGGCCACACGGAGGCCGGAGAACTTCCTCGTCTAACGATTAGAGGCACGAGTTAGGGTCGGAAATTACTTTCTTATGCAAGTCTTTAGTGGTCATAGTTTATGATTCTTGTACCCAAATGTGATAAGGGATAGATCTACTTGTTATACGAAGTAGTAAACATGCACAGGGAAAGGAAAGTTTGTCTACATCAAAATGCTCACTTTTAATTGCAACAGCTAAGCCAAGTTATATGAATCTCATCAAAGAAATCAAACTGGGAGATGTTTCTTCAACAATAGAGAAAGCTTAAGGGTTTGACACTTTACACAAGCGTATTTCCATAATTTGATTAAATTCCTTTTCAAAGGAACAAATCACCAACTTAAAATCTAAGACGACACACAAAATAAACTGCAAAAAGCAAAAATCATTTCGAGAAAGAAAGAAAGCTGAATTCCTTTGCTGCCTTGAAAAAACTTCCGATCCAGAAGGCTTTTCTTGTTGATAAACTCAACAACAATTTCCGTAGGAAAAAGGTACTTAAAGTGAAGCATCCATACATATGATGGTTGGGTTTGTGACCTTTTATAGTCCAATTTAAATCCTTATTTATTTGTCTCCTTCCTGCCTGTAATACTAACTTTTGGAGCAACACATAAAACGGAAAGGGAAAGAAAGTAGAAAGCTTTGTTTTATTAAGTAAATTTAAAAAAGCTACAAAAACACAACTAAACCTAACTACTACGTAAAGTTGAAGCTTGCTTACAATTAATTGGGTATTACTAGGATTTTATTATTTCTGCAGTAGTAAAAGTAGATAGATGAATTCATATATTGAATACAAAGGGTCCCTTTTATTTGCAATCGTCACGAAATTCACGAAATTAACTACATTTAAACACCATAACCGCTTTTCATGCTAAATTTGCATCACTTCGTCGTACTCAGTTCGCAGACATTCAAAGCTTCCAGAAAAGCACCTAAACTTGTTTTCCAGCTACAACCACGTAACTTTCCTGTCATAATTAAAAGCTCTGGATTTACTACACTCAATAAGGATTCAATTTAGGCATATCTTCTTGTAGAATTGCTGTACCGAAGATAATATTATTATTTCTACCGAAGAAAGCGATAACCTACCCAGCAGGGGATAGGAAGACTCATTAGATTTTTACACGAATGCATGCTGAACATAAATATATCACTGGAGATGAGTTATAGGAAACTACCTCGTTACTTCCTTACTTACTATTTCTTCTGGGCTGTTTACTGTCACTTACACGTTTCGTTTCACAAACGGGTGTAAAATTGAGCTTTAGTTTATCGTTCCTTCTAAACTAGCCAGGATTAGATTAACGATTACCTAGCCTAGCACAAGCAGACTTTGCATTGCACTCTGTCTTCAAAATGACTTTTTCCTAAACTAAATAAAAAAGATCCAGCCACCTTTACTGTTAGTTATATCCTGAATTTATACTTGACGAGTTAATAAAAGGTGACTGGCGAGCACGTGTTATCCTATTAAGGTTTTTTCCTATGATAAATAAACATGCTTTTATATTATTCGTTTTCATTGCTATTAGCTGCTTGCTGTTAAACATTTTGAACGAACTCCTGAATGAATTGCTCTGTTATCCACCTACACGGTACGGTACAAATGCATTTAACTTCAAGGTTCATTAATATGTTATTTGATGTGAATTATAAACACTGTAACTCTGTCCTTACTGAACGCCTTCATTTCATCCCCTCCTGTTAAACCAGTAACCAGTAAGCAAAGCAAGATTTTCCTTGTTCCAAAAACTAATTTAAACTCAGCCCATTATTCCCAAAGTCAGATAAAATAAATGGTAAGCATGTTGCAAAGATGATGCATAACTTTCTAATAATAATGAAGAAACGAATCAAGAACACTTCAGTTTCTTACGAATTCTCATTTCTCTTGAAAACTATTATTGAATTAAATTGGCTTTCTCCTCGTTGACGGAGAAAGTTGGATGATGTTGAACTTCATTGAATCCTCATCATTCACCCTTTATACGTTATTCATTGTCATCATCGTCACCCATCTTCATAATTATATTCGTTCAGCCTTTCTCTGAATGGGCTAAAAATAACATCGTAATAATGGTAATGGGTTTTTATCGGGGGCGTCAAAGCGGAAATCGGCAGTCATTCCATCCCTAAATGCCCTTGCTTTTGCTTCCGTGTGTAGTTCGAGTTCCCATTCGATCAATATTTGCTGCTTTATTTTATTACTATATGCCACCAACAAAAAATCTATTCTCGGATGCCGGAAAACTACCTAAGAAAAGTTCATAAGTCACTTGGCCCAAAAAAGATCGATCAAGTTTGCTATTTCTCAAGGAACATTTTGTCTTGGTTGATAAACAAAACCAAGTAAAGCCGGTTCCTCTAGGCTGCATAACGCCTTCTACAAAGTTGTATTATAATGTTAATGTTATAATAAAAAAAGAAGATTGGAGGATTTTTTTAACACACATCACGTACACCACTGCATCATAAGAAAGTTATCAAAAAGTGTTTCATAAGTTCTACCGTCCTTACCTCTCTACTTTTTAAATTTATTATTCGTAAACGCTAAAGATTTAACATCTCAAAGGTTTTTCATTCTCTCTCTAGTTCCCTGTACTCATGCATTACGCCTTAAGGTTGCTGCTGGGTTTTTCAGTTAATTTACTTTCGGTTTAAGTTTAACAACTCAAGCCTGTAGCTCTTGGGTTCCTCGGCTTTTCAACTTCACTTAAATTAAAACAAAAGTTTGCCCATTGGAGAGTGTGCCAGGTGTGAACAACAAATTAACCCAGAAAAGCTAGACCCTCTGCCCTGCATGAATCGGTAGTAGGTAGAGGGTCAAAATGCAGCTTCATTTATTAAAACAAAAGAGCTCTTCATTTTACAACCGAAAATACCTAAGAAATGGTAAAGCACGTAATGGAACCTTACATAGTTTCTAACCACCAACTTTTGCTATAAATTACAAGCTTTCACGTGAACTAACTTAAGTATTTAAACCCTCATCTGTTATTTTCTTTCCATATGGTAAAAATACAGGGAAGGATCCCTTGAAGGGATTAAAATTAACCCGGTAAGGTAAGGATTATGGTATGATATGGTAGCATAAAAATTGTGACGTGATCTATGATCCATTACATACTTCCTACTCCCATCATCATAGGATGAGTGACCTTTGTTCCCTTTCACAAAACGCATTAGTTCAAATTAGGGTTCCAAATCGGCTTGTTTTCATTTTTTACACATATATTCGTAACATAGCCTGACTGTACGGGATAACTTTCATGCGTATGAAAATCATTATTAGCTCTATTCTTATAGACAACGCCTATAAATAAACGGGCTTTTAACTGCCCATGCATGGAGGGATTAGTAAAAAGTAACCTTGCTAAGGATCACAAAGGATCAATCTTTTTCCAGTATGACCGTGATGATAGGAATGAAGGATCAAAGAGCCAACCGACAAACAAACAGCTTTTGCTTTAAAAGGTAATTTTTAGGATCATCATCTCTATCCTGTCCTACAATAAAACCCAGTATCATGCAGTTGTTTGTAACTTCTCTGTAACATTTTCATGTATTATTAAAAAATGAAAGTGCGAGGAACATGTGTTCTTTTCATATCATATCTTTTTTTCCCTGGTGCTACTGCTCGTGTCCCCAAAGTTATACCCGATCCGCTTGCTATCACTTAAAAGCTAAAATACATTTCATTAGCATGTAACTTTATATTGAAAACAAATCCGCAAAGAGCTGATGTTCACACTTTCCCTTTAATCCTCCTACATCAAATGCATCTTCCATGAAAAATATAATTTACTGATTGAATTGCATTCGTAAAATACAAACTGGGATTTCTTGCAGTTTCACTATTAGTCCTTTCAGCACTGCATTCAGTGCAGTCTCTATTTATAGTTTATGCAAGTGTTTTTTGTGTTTTGTGTTTAAATCCTCATGGCTTCTGATAAGTCACATACAGACGCAATTCCAAAGACCCGATGTCGATGCGATGCGGCTGATAATTCCTCTATTATTAAAATAGTCAATACAAACACTTTCAACTTTTCAATCAGTAGTGTACTGAGTTTACCCTATCAAGCCATCGAAAATTGCCTTACAAGTAAAAGTACAGCAATACAATAGGGCCCATGGTACTTTATATGCTAATACCTTTGATTCATCCTCTCGTAGTAGATAGATACCCTGATTGAATTGGTTGTGCATCTTACCCGGTTTTTTATCAATTTTTATCATGCTACGGGTGTCAGAACCAGGATAGAATACGAGATGGTAAAAGGAAGGGTTGATTACATTTCCTCTGAGAAATTCAACTGTAATCCGGTCTCAAGCCACTACTACTAACTACTTCACTGCATACTTTATTATATTAATAATGCCGGCATTAATACCCCAGTGTATTTTAAAACTTATCAAGGGGAGATCATGCTTTTAAAATCATTAGAGAACCTCTGGAGATTTACCTCAAAAAATAAAATATTACCAAATTATTCATGGAGGTTCGTAATTTCGGATTTTTCAACTGCTCTAGCATATTTTCTTAAATTGAGCCCCACTATTGAAAATGCAAGACACCATTTTTCACAGCGAAAATAAAATCGCCTCCCAATAAAACGCTTGGTTAAAAGCGGGTGAACTATTGCATTGAATAACTGCATTGTATACGCAAATAAATGTAAGGTGTCCCCCATTCTCAATTTCAGCCACAG
>JAQFZX010000181.1:0-81431 GCA_034682405.1 Hydroisotoma schaefferi
TAGTAACTTTCCGCAATGTTGAAACGCACACCGCAATTTAGTTTGGACTATTGACTGTAAATCCTTCCTTGGTGAAGCATTAAAGCAATTTTCACAGCTCAACATCTATCAACAAAAAGACAGGGACACTTCCTTTTCCTATTATGTTAATTTAATCTGTAGTCGGAGAAGAGTCAAGTAAAATTTGCAAGATTCGTATTACTATCTAGCTTTCTTTGGTGGGAAACTTTCCGCAATACTCAACCGGCTAGTGCTTGCATCTATTTAACTGTGCTCTTTCTCTACAGTTTACAATACAATTTTACCAGGTTTTAAGCATGATGTAGTCAGAGCATTTTAAAATCTTTTAGAAGAGAAACAAGTGGAAATGCCAGACAGATGGGCATTTACTCGTCAGGAAGGCGGAAGATCCTTTTTTTATTATTTGCATTGTACCTAACTATCAGCAGCAGCTATTCGCTAAAGACACATGGTAGGTATTTTGAAATACAGAAATCTCTTCCATGAACTGCTTAAGTAAATGTAAATACAAAGTGAGTTTTGTCTGAGTGAGTGATTCGAAAAAGTGTTTATAAGGTTAGTTTCCTGAGTTCTAGTTCACGACTTATTTTTTACCCAGACTTTTAATCTCTATAAGCTCTTCTGATATAAAGAAGACTTTAGTTCTTTCTTACCATGCATTGACATAGGACATATAGTGAGATTTAAAGGCTTTGATCGTGCAGAATGCTTTTCTGTAGTTAGTTGGTTTGTAGCAGAGGAAAGATACTTTTAAGAAGCGAGTAATGCTCGTAAGAATCCTCTGCAGGGAGGCTGATTCCATCATTCTATTCTCTGTGAAGTCAAAACCCTTTTCCTACACTTTGAATCCAATCGAATAAAGTCACTTCTGCTTCCGAGCATAAAATGCTTCCTTATTTAATCCTGCATTGTATCTATTATTGTATCCTACGCTGTTGGAAAAGAATGGTATTTGACTCAAGACTTAAAGAGACAACAGCAGAAGGAAAAGATAAACTAACTTCTAACTGTGTTAGAGGTAGAGAAAGATCATTCAACGCGACAATCTAATTTAAAAGGGATATTTTCATTATCACTTCTTAGTGGAAATGCCCATGTGTGGAGCAAAATATGTGCTATTCTATCTTTGATGGGTAAGCACACTAGAGCTCAATCAGTTTGCACATACATTTAAAAAGGCATTAGATTCGATTACTCTAGTTGCTTAAAATGGCTAATTAGCTAGTACTGCAGACAAATGATTAGATTACAGATTCATAAAGACCGCATGGAGACTATTAACTGTAAAATTAGTCCAATAACGTATCATTCAGTTTCCAAATATATACAAATAATAGTAAAACCAAAAAATATTTCCCCATCTTGAACAACTTCGGTTAGATTTGAGTTGAGGGTATGTTCTCATCTTTCTCAGAGAGGAAAAACTCTTCCAAAAGTTCACTGTCACATAGTCACAGTTGGAGTTTGAGATATGAGAATTTTCAAGTCTGAGACTCCCATCTTATGAATCCAGAGCAAAGGGTGTACTTGAAAATCATGCATAATGTAAATTATATTATCTCTCAAGATTCTGAGGGCATCAAAACACAAAGCTTACTACAAGTGCTTACTTGCAGCACACCCTTTCTTGGTATAAAGAGCAAGGCAAGGCCGTAAAAACAACAGTAATGTAAGAATAAAACACCGAAAAAAAAGTCAAAAGTGAAGCTTTCCAGCCAAGTTTATTTGGTATTAACTTGTATTTTTTTAACGATTTTTTTCTATTTGAACTTGACTTGTGGTCTGTGCCATTGTAAGTGCAAACAAATATACGGATCAACTGGAACGAGCACTATTCTCAACTAAGTACAAAGTTGGTAACAGAAGAGATGAGCATTCATGATGAAAAAAGTTAGTATTAAGCTTCCCTACTACTTTTTCCTTTCTTTCCTTATTCAAGTTATTTCCTTACGGTTGCTTGCTAATCTTCTGCTTCTGGATTCACTGTGGAAAAAAGTGAACCGTTTTTTCATACGAATTTTTCCATGCATTTATTTTTTCGAAAAAAAATCTTATTTTTCACACTTTTTTGCACAAAGTTTTGCTTGGTTTTTCTATCATCATACATCTTTCCATCGCTTTGCATCTCAAATCAGAAACAGAAGGCATCCGAATGTTTAATATGCAAAAAGTATATTTTCTAGTGAGTGCTTTTTTCATTTGGAATTGGTACTCCTGCAAATTTGTTATTAGATACAGGTGCATGAGGGGACTAATTGTAGAGAAAACCAGACAAGGTCTTATGTCATGCTTCGTTAAAGCCTGATGTTTGTTATTTATTCATCTCCAAGCATGTTGCATGCAGTAGCAAAGGAAGAGCTCATTTGCCAACTTATGAATATGCTGATAAATAATGAAAAAGTAGACACCGGGACAGAAGTAAAATCATTACCTTCGTTAGATATTAAGTACGCAATAAAAATTTCTTACGAGTGAACCTCCTACCGTACGTACCGTTGTTTTTGGTATTCAAAATGCAGGCTTATTATCATCATAACACTAATGATTATCAACGAGAATGGTTTATAGTTCAAACGGGTCTGCACACCAAAGATTGGCAAGATTTTCAGATTATTTTGGCTAGCAGGTTTCCTAATAGTAGAAATATGTCTAATCAACAAAAGCACCATAGTGAAAATACTGCAAGTTGGAACGTGAAATTTACCTACCGACATTGTTATTTATTTCCTTTTATCTATAAAATGATTCATCAAAATATTTAAAATTGATGATTTAATACTTGTTGGGATATTTTCCTTAATATTTACTTACCTTTGGGATTCTCTCATCCTCACAAACAAACGTTAAAAGAGAATGTGGGCTGAATTTTAAATCTTTAGAAACCTTAATCTATTTGACAATATCTCAAGAATGTATCCTTTATAAAGTTCATACACAAGTTTATTTGGTACTTTTATCTGGCAAATAGACAGAAGTTGATGGACTTTACATTTTAGTTATAAAGCAAATGAAAACAGATTGACTACTGCTCCCCGAAGGGATGGTAGATTGCATGATGTGGTTTTCATGAGACGATGTGGATAAGTTGTTATTCCTCCTAGTTTTGTCTTTTTCAGAAGAGTCAGATCTGCTTTTGTTGGTTCCTCCTACCGTATCTATTTTGGCATGCGAAGCAGATTATCGTCAAACCTCTACTGTTATGCTGATACTATGTGGAAGCATACATGTTCGATGAATAAATTACCTTAAACCATTCTTTGTATTCAGTCATAGAACGTTGGGAAGGTGTTTCCTAGGTAATCCGACATGTAGGAAAAATACTTTTAGGAAAAATACTTTTAGGCAAACGACATGTAGGCAACCCCTCGACTTCTAGGAAAAAGACATGTAGGCAAACCCTGGACCCCACTAAACGTGCGTTTGTGCATTTTCAGTTACAAAAAACTTTGTCCATACCCATTTTAATCTCATTCATTCGTATCGGTCCATAAAACTGTTTTGCATTTTCACTCATTTACTAAAATACAACTACCACTTACTTACTGCCACTGCACTGCTACTGAACTTTTCTCCATTTTGTACTTCTTATGAAGAGAAACAATACAATCGTTATATTCAATAAATTGTTCATGGTTAAATAATTGCAAAACAATGAAATTGACCACTTAACCACGGCTTGTTTTGTACGGGAAATAATAAAACCATAAATATTTATCCGCATTGTATATTACCTTCTGTTGAACTTTTTATTTCACATCGTATTATTTCAATCCATGAAGTCGTTCTGAAAAACCAATTGCCTACAAGTCGTTCTAGAAAACAATGCCTAAAAGTATTTTTCCTAGAAGTATTTTTCCTGAAAGTCTTTTTCCTAGAAGTCGTACCGAAATGCTTGCCTAGGCAAGCCTTGCCTACAAGTCTTTTTCCTACAGGTCGTATAATAGTTTCCTAGGCCTGTCCTTAGTTCACATTATGAATGCGGTCAAAGGTCTTCATTCAAGTTATCAGCGGAGGGAAACTCATGAATCCACCAAGTTGTTAAAGATAACGAACAAACGACTACGAATGAATATTCTGAAGAGGATCTTTCACGGAAAGCTCGTGATTGTCATGAAACTCGTGAAAATGAAAATCATTTTCCATGCAAATTTGCCATCATCATTTCCCTAACTCAGAACGAAGGAAACCATCCTTTTAAATACTAAATATATTTATATGCGTGAGATATTTGGTAAATAATAATAAAATAATATGTAAATAATATTATTCTTCTAAACGAGCTGAAAACGGGTTTCTCGGCAGTAAAATTAAAGATCAGAAAAGATCAGTGTCCGTATGTTCTATGTACTCATAGCATCTAAAAATTCTGAACCCTTGGCACAAGAAGACAGATAAACATAGAGTCGCGTTTTTCGTTGATTGTATCCTTTATCAATACTGTTTAAGTTAAAATATTCAGATACTTTAATGCAAGGGTCAATAATAATTACTAATCCATTGGATACAGTGTGCTTATAACTGTAAGGGGTGGACATAGGTCAAAGCCATAAAGGGCTCTGCATCCCACAGACGGAGTAGTACTCAACTCTCTCAAATTCGTAAAAGTCAACTTAATAATTTTTTTATTAAATCCTTAATGAAATTAAAACTTACCAGTTAAAATGTTCATATTTCATTATAAGCATTTTTAAATATATGTATATTTATTTCCTCTCTTTCAGTTTTATACACACACGGTTACAACTCACTGTAAAAACACCCTGCCTTAGCATTTTATAGCATTTCTTCTAATAAAAAGGCTTATCCTCTCCATAACAATAATGTACTTAAAACTAAAGACGAAACAAATCTTTACACTTCATCGACGACGGTAATTAAACGAGATACTAAGATACATACATGTTAGAAGAGGCGTTGACCGGACCATTGCACTTGACTTTCTACGAGCTCTTACAGTGAATATATTATGTAATGCATCCATCCCCGTGATTAATCATTTCATATTATAATATCTACTTGCCTGTTCCATGCGTGTATGCAAAAAATAAATGACTATCTTCAGTCACCCTGCTGAAAGTACGGGGATTCCAACAAGCAAAGAAGTAAAACCCATTACCAAATATAAACTTTCCGTCCTGTTTCCAACACCGATCTCACCACACAGTATGTAGTTACTACAAACCTGTCAAAGCTTTATATGGAAGTTAGGTCCGAAAAAGGGAGAAATTCCCTCGTTGTTTTGATGCATGAATTTAAAGAAATCATTATTATTAAGCCTTCATGGTATAAAAGTGTAATAATAATGAAGGAAGCACTACACGAGCCCATTTATCTAAACTATTTCCAGCGGTGTGATGTGTAAGGGAAAGGTTAAAAAATTGATTCCAAATTTAGTTTTAAACATCCACTTGCTTTTAAAAGCTATTCTGTGATGCCATGCATATGCCCATGAACTATTTCGTGGATAGAAAGGCCAAGGTAAGGTATGCAGCTGGCTGGGTACTTATTTCCTATCCTAGCGTCCTAAACTTTTAGTTGCAGACAAATACCTGAATTCCATCACTAACCAGAAGGATCATTACTATTCAGTTGATGTTGTGCGGATGCTTGTAATGGGCTAAATATATTACAAACGCGGAACACTTCCACACATACAGAATGGTATAAAGTAATAGCAAATGTATGTGTAGTATGTGTAGGATGGATTGTAGTAAATAAATACGCACCTTCCAATCCTACCGAATAGCAAACGCATCACTGTATTTTACCGAGGAAGTTCATCCCATTCATATGCATGCAGTCCTCTTGGTAAAAAAATACTTAGTTACTGACACACCAGTTTACTCACACATACACACACACTTGAGTGTAAGCATGAGTAAAATATGGGTTCAACGCATTACTTACGCACTAAAGTAAATGATACGATATGAAATGAAAACATCTCCACCAACACCCACCAACCACTGACACCGGCTTGAGTGCTGCATTGCCGAGAAATTTGTTTCTAAGCTTTCGGTTAAAAAATAAGTTGTCCGTTCATCCCGTTCTATTTCTATTACCGTACCGGGAAGATCCAGTCGACAGTAAAAAACGCGATAGAATCCATCTAATCTACAGAGCTATAAAGACAAAATTAACTATCTATAGCTTTTATTCTTGCAAACAATTTATGTATTCCTTCTAAGCTAAGACACAGAATAATATTAGTGCAAAGTACGGCTAAAAAGTCCATCTGTTAAAAAGTAGACACGTTTTTCTCATTTAAAGACCTCCAATCTCCGGCACTGTCCAAAGAGATATTACCATTGCAGATAGCTGTTATTTTGATGCTCACTTCATTCCTTGTGCGTTGATTATCATGCAAATGAATTGCGTACGAGTAGAAAAGCGTCGTGCAATAGGAGCTGTTTATCTTTTGTTTGGATTATAATAATATTGTTATCACAATATGAAAGGAAATGCAATCTGTGATCGAATAGGGTATGCAATAAGCCTCCTATTATTATTATTTCTTATCTAACCATACGGAAAGAACCATGGCCAAGTAGAGTCAGATGAATGAGGCGTTATTCTTATTACTTAAAGGTACATTTACTATTCTTCGCAAACCTCATTACCATGAAACCATGATGCAGTTCAAGATGCTTAGTTAAGTTTGTTGGTTGAATTACTTGGTTTTTCGTCCTACCTTTTTCCCCTTCTAATCAAAAATTTGAGTAGACGTAGATAAGCAACCGCTAGCTAATACTAGGAGATTACACATGCAGTTGGATTGCGATTGGAGTTAGCCATGGACTGACTTTATTGAGCCACTACTACTACTAGGTACTACTTGTATACAAAGTAATCCTCTAGGAAGACTACTACCGGGTTGATTGAAGGGAGTTGTTTTAAGAATTACGGCAAGCATAGTATGAGCAAGTATTTTGCCGTACTAGAAAGGAATCTAATAAAAAGGGTTAGATATTATGTTTGATAGTTGGGGTTTCGGTTATTCAGCACTAGTGAGGAGTAACTTTACTTAGTACTGCATACAACACAACTACTGCTTACTTAAGTTTGAATCGCTTGGGAACGTAGGACAACATAACATTGTACTGCATAGTTTCGCTGAGCTCCACAACAGTATTATAATAACAGTCCAACATTAGACGAAACAGCTATCCCTAGCTAAGCTAGTCGACCCAGCAAGCTAAGCAAGGAAAAAAACTTGGTTCACTTATCTATCTCGAGTTCAGTCAGTCAGTCAGCGTTTGGGTCCTGGTCGAATAGCACCGACCATCAGATACTCGCTTAAAAATACTAAAGTTGACGGAGGTTAACACTTCTGAGATCATTTTTCAGGGACAGACTTTTGAATTGAAAAAGACAAGGATTAAAAACATAATCCTTTTCTAAGGCGAAATCGTGCCCGAATTTAACTTTAAGGAAGCAAGTCCTTACCAGAAATACGAACATCTACACTAATTTACCCTCTGATTTAATAATCTTATCTCATAGCAAACGCGGCCGTAGCCGACGCTTATGCATTGAGCATTGGCTCTTTCATTCTTACGGAGGTGGAAGACAAATTTTTGTATAAGGTATTGATCCCTTGCATACATATTGACGGAGTATTATTATATTTGCATCGGAAGCATCACATCCTACATCCTACCCTACCTATCTTTATTGGTAGATTGCAGGGTTAGAGTGATAACTGAACTTGATAGCAGCCTAACCGCAAACAAATACTTGAGATTTGACAGTTGAGACAAAAGTCAGAATTATTCTAGCCCCAAAAAGTTGTAGGATAGGGAGTAAAGGGAGTGAAACGTTGGATTTCATGCGTCAGTTCGGGTTGAAACCAAATCTGCAATTGGGTGGATTTGATATAAATATAAATTAGTATTTGAAGCACAAGATAATTTCCTTCATAAAAGGAAGAAATTAGTTCTACGGAGTTTAAGGCAGCAATAAAGTTAATCATTTAATGGATTTGAGTGCATCTTTCTGAACACTACGAGGGACTGTATTGTACTTTGTGGGAGTTAAATCTCATTCTGATTCTAACTAATCTGTACGATATCAACATATTTGGTACAGAAAATTGATAACCCAAAGTAAAAAATTCGAACAATGCATCGACAGAGTTAAGTTCTTTCCAAAAGAAGAAGTGTAATGTACTGAGTGTTTTCTGTTATTGTTTTCATTGACCTTTCCTGTTCTACAGTTTAAAAAAAAGTTGCATGTAAACTGGCATTTAAAAGAAGTGTAAAGCATTGTAACATGCTTAGTACTTACTACATTCGACAGAGCGATAAGAATGCGTGTTATTTGAATTTGCATGGATAGGATTTGCTCCGGCACATGCAAACATCCAGTTTCTAGGATTTAGAGATTTATATGAACCTCTTGATTGAACCAACTCGAAGTGTTACATTGTTTGTATGAAGTTTCAGTTGGAACAACAACTACCAGTTCCTGTGAGATTCCCACAAAAGCGTCTAGCTATAGCTGGGAGTAGAACAAATACCTAGATTGAACTGTGTTTTTTTTTCACCACGGGCATCAATTTTTTGCAGAATAGTCAGGGAAAAAGTTGATTATTTTTATGAAAAAAATATTAAAATTATGCCACCTTATGTTCGCCATTAAACACTGGCTTATCTGGCTGTTGTGCTGATAATTTTGTGAAAAACAGAGCGATAATTAAGTAGAGGTACAGTGAAAGTTAAAGTATAGCTCTTCCATCACCATCTGTAGCATATAATCTGGTAATACTTTATGTCAAGATAGACAAACTTGAAAGCTTTGACCCATAATTGAATGCATCAAGTTCTTGGGGAGTTGTAGCCGAAGTGCAGTTAACTCTATAAATAGACTTTGTATGTGTGAGAGAGAGGTGTTTGTGGATGCACAAGTCAGCTTAGCAAAATATGGATAATATAAATGACTCCTTGGTTTAGGATTATGATGAAATAAATTATTGAATCGGCCTAGTTCTTAAAAAAGTAAACTCACGTCGCCATGTGTTCGAAAAAACCCAGGAATGAGATTAATCCCAAGGAACCCGAGCCAATAAACTTCCCTGGGAGTAAATACAGGTAAATTATTATTAGTAACTAAATTATAACACGTTGTTCATCCATCTCCGTCAGTGTAATTCAATTAAGTTCAGTCATCCCATGGATAGAATGAATTCCTCGCAACAAATATCCAATCAGCCATTCCTTCGTCTCATCATTGAGAAATCAAGGAATCATTTTTTCCTTTACTTTTTCACATGGTTCCTTCTACGGCCTCTAAAATTCGATGTGTAATCGCTTATCTGGTCTGGCCACGTTTTTTTTATTTTATCAAATCAATTGACTTTCCAAGGCTCTCATTATTAATCACCTCCTACACACAGTTTGTACTGATTTTCTGACAACAACTACGTATTACCTATTTGTAAGAAAAAAGACAATCAGTATTATCATTTTACGTACCAGTAGATACGTAGACATAAGATGACTTCTCTAGGAGAAGCACATTATACGCTTACCGCATTATCTGAGAACTTGATGATAATAATTATGTACAATAACAAACCCACATGCTTAAGCATCAACTGATGATACCATTGCCATTTCTGTAATTGCATGTTCCTTCCCCTAAGCCCTAAACATTACAAGCACTATTACCTGCATTTACATCACAGTACAGACAAAGCATCCACGGCAAGCAGAGTCCAGTAGTAAAAAGTATTGTGCGTTTGCCAATTTGAGTATTAGTTCCAATGAGATTTCATGAGGTGAGAAGCTGTTATTTTTCCTCTGTCTAATGAGAACACAGACGCTCCAAAAAAGCACAAGTAAAAAACATTTTAATAACAATACTATTGTAATCATCAGTTCTATATAAGGCGAAAGAAAGGGATGGAGATTACCACTCGAGGAACAGAAAAATAAATGTTTATGAGAAGATGAAGGGAAGGAGAATTGGCTAGTTGGGTTGGTTATGTTTTGAAAATCCTGTAATCATCATCCTTTGCGTAATCTTTGCCGTGTCTAACAACAAGATCGTAGCTGTTGTAAAGATAGAAAGTAATAATAGTAACAAGTAGCATATAGCTCTTGCTAGATTCGGTAAAATTATTATTTTGGTAGGGCGGATATTTCTGCATGTATTCGTCAAAACTATGCAAAATAGCAAATACTAGCACCAGAATAGTGAGAGCAACTTTCAGTGCAGTTGGTTCTCTCCTAATTACAAGTAATTTGACAGGAAAAGTGCAAATGAGCAAGCGGCTTAAGCCCCTATTGTTTGTTACTAATGTCTACTGCAGGATGAGCGAATCATAACAATCATAAAACCATTAAGATGGATATCTAACAAACTAATCAAGTGTGTAGTTGTATCTCATTAAACAATATTTATTTGCAGTTCTGGTAACTTTACAAACAAATAACATGCTACTTAATTTCATTTCATTCTTATTTGTTGGTGATACTTAAGATTATGTCGAGTTAATCTGGAAAATGCATGTGTATATTATTGTCTTTTACTCAAATGTAGTGTAGATTCCAATGGTAATAAGATGAGGGAACATTGGCAATGCTTTAAAGTAAATTAATTAGCCGTACATAAAAATTAAGGAAAATAAGGAGGAAGAATGACATTACATACATATCAATAATCTTCCGTCTCGGGATCAAAGATTTAAAAAACATTTAAAGACTTTCTAAAGTTATCTGTCAATTCCATATGAATAGTCAATTAAGGGCGAAAGTATAGTTACGAATGAATGAATGAAACGCTTTAAAGGAAGCGGAGTGAATAGTGAACAACGAGCTAATCAACTATGACTGATTGTACTTGTGCATTCATTACACACGGAATATGGGGATGAAAAACTAAAAACCACTCTCTTTGCAGTAGTGCTCCAAATTAAAAAAACTTTAGACAACGAATATTTTAATCTATATGCCTACTACTAATCCTACTATTTGCTCAAAAAATTTTCGAAAGATTGATTGAGACAAATGCCAAAATAACTTCAGGTAGGAAGGGAGCTCTTTTTAGCTTGTTTTAGCTGCCTCTAGACAATTAGTTTACAACATGCACATTTTAGAAAATATTCTCTTGCATGAAAAAATAATAAACTATTTCACTGTTTATTTTGTATTCTTATTAATACATTATGACATATATCATTGAATGAATGAGTTTTCGAGATATTGCATGAGCTGAGCTAATGTGTGGAAAATGTTAAAGAATATAGAACCAATCAATCATATCATTGATGACTCCCATACTCATAATCCCAAAAGTTACCGGTAACCAGCTCTTTTAACTTTAATGTTTGGAAAATCTTAATGGCAAAGGAACTTACAAGTGAACGATAGTGAAGCAATTCCTTCAAGAAATAGAACCTATTACAACTACAACTAACGCTGATGATTTGGAACAAATTATGCTGTTCAGTTAGTAGGTTATAATGCGAACGCTTACTAGCAATAGAAATGCATCATAAACTGCAGTGGTCAGTTAACTAACATTAAGAATGGCTTCTCCTTCTAGGATTACTTTTGCCATTAACTTTTTTCAGTGTTTCTCTCTCTTGTTGGCAGCTGCTAATTTTTTTAACACGAAACTATTCATGAAAACAACATTATGTTAGATTAACGGCTGTGAATACTGAAAACGGAATGACTATCAGATTAAGGAATTAGGTTACAAAGTTTTATCCCATGGCGAATTAAAATTCCAAATAGATAACAAAAGACGGAGGACGGGAACAGAAACTATTTATTTCCTTCTCTCTCCTTCTATCATGTTTACAATTACAAACAAGCCGTTATAAAGTTTGACTTTCAGTTAATAATTATTGGCAAATGATAAGTGAAGTTCTTAGTTTGGGAAGCTGAACTAATGGATTTCAATTTGTTTTATTGATACAGTCTCTCTCTTTAGCAAAAGTGGAGGATAATCTTGGGCTAAATGGAAATAAGAGTATGGTTTTGTGGGCAATTACCTTGTCAATAATTCTAAGTTGTCTGTATTTTCTAGAGTTTGATATTTTACTTCAAAGAGACACTAATATTATACTTGTGGTTTGCTGCTTTAGGTACTATTTGTACTTGTCATTCGTAAGTCCTCCGCCCACCTTACAAAAGCCTTTATCATTCTTTCCTGATTATTTTTAGCCTCTTAATCCTTTATATTGTTTATCCTTCATTGGAAATGTTACTGCATGCTTTGCTTGAAAGGATGAACCCACGCGAGCGAGCCCATAATATTATCATTTTATAATTCTTTAGCTATTGCACCTTTTCTCAATACCTGGTGCAGCATAGAAAGTGCTTGAGCACAGCGATATATGCTTACTGTCTTATTTACAGGAATTTACTGCCTTAAATTAGTTTACTTTTAGTTGCAAGCCTGGGTGTGATGAATTAAGTAATTTCAATGCTGGTAGCAGACAGTAACTAAGCAAAAGGTATTAAATTATTATTTCATCGAATGACTGAAGTTTATACATGCTATGCTGGGAGGTTTGTGGTCGACTTTGAGCCCACTCTACCTGCCTGTCATAAAGATTCCGATTAAATAGTTATTGTTGTAAAGTGATACTAAATTTGATGAAATTACAGTGAACTATAAGAGGTATTTTCCACAGGCAGATATTATTGCGTTATACTTTCGTTGTTGTCAATTAGTCCCAACTTGTCCTTTATATTTACTCCTAGAGTTGTGTCGTACAAGCATGGTTGGGGAGGGTAAACGAAAATCACTTCAATCTTCGTTCTTACTATCAGTTACTACGTTTTAAAATCGTTTAAGTATCTTGAAGTATGTATCATCCGTGGTATTGAAAGCCATATGCTATCAATTAAGACCTTATAACACTGATTACAGGTGATGGTCCCAGATTACACACAGATGAATTTCAAATCTTCGGCTGAGCTGAGCTACTTTGGTCGTGTATAAAACCCTGCGATGAGAATTTAGAGTTTTTCCACGAGAATAATGGTTATTTTTTCTTCTTCTTTTTGATATTATTTTCGGTTTGTGAAATAGTTTATGCGAATTTTCCACGATGGAACCATAATAACTTTGTCTTAATACATTTATATTAAACTTAACTTCTTCGTGGTAGTGACATCCTCTCTGTTTCTCTCTCTCTGAATGGTTAATTGGAAGGTAGGTTCATGCTAATAGACTTTAAACTCGGTGGCCTGAAAATCCGTTTTTTCCTTTGTTAAATTTGTGGGCAAAGATAAGCTTTTGAATTTCTTTATTTTCTAGAATAAAGCTAAAACCACACAAATACATAATTGAGTTCCTAAACAGATTTAGATATTGAGGTTGACTTCGGCTCTGGCCTGGCTGCCTCTCGGATTCATTCTCTCAAAATAAAAAGTACCTAACCCTTTTTGTTACTTTGTTTGCTGCTCCTACAAAATAAAACTCTGACACTTAATAATACTCCTTACCTAAAGGCTAGGCTGCCTGTCTCTAGCGTTGAAATGTTTTAGCAGCCTGACTGATATGTACCATCGCTACTACAATCCTGTCAATTCGTCTCTATTTGTGTTTGCTTGCCCTGAAATTATTTAGAGAATCTCAACAGTTTACAGAGAGACTACTGTCAACTGTCCTGGGCTTTTATTCAAGCAGCAGTATAAATTTTATGAGTGCAATGTCAACCAAGTCCCATGAGACTGTAAAACTTAACTTTAACTCTGTAAAACGTACCACAGTCAAAAATTGTGTTTTACGGCTTTTGAGGTTTAATTTATTTACTATCCTGCAGTGGTAGCAAGTTGGTGTCTTATATTTTATTCATTTGTGAGCTGCTTGTACTCGTGTCACGGAGCCACCTGTATTTAATTTTTTAGCGAAGTCTTTCTCCAAGACAGAAACAACAAAGGGAAGAAGGCTAAGTTATTTTTCCGTAAAAACATAAACAAATGCCTTATTTGAACGATAGAATTAATGCAAATTGGTAAACGTTACTCGGCTTTTGTGTTCTCTTTGCTAAAAATTAGCCTACTTGCATGTTAAAATATTTTGTATTCCTCTCTAACGCTAGGAGAGGCCTACTGCTTTGTAAGAAGACTCTAATTTAGCCAATTTGTCAGCTTAAGCTTAGAAGAAGAGAAGAAAATTTTAAATAATAAAGTTGGAAAAAGGAAGTAAGACATTTCTCACCCAGTTTAGCCCAGACTTTATTCATATTATGCACCCTCCAACCCTGTTACTCCCATCCTACTTGTAACTAATTCTACTTAAATTGTGTGGATTCATATTCATTCATTTCATCCAAGGCTAATTATCATTAGTACTAAACCAACCAACTTGTGAGTAACTTTGTAGGCAAAACACGTCGGCATATCCCGTTTCCGTTTTTTCCTTCTAGAAGGTATAATATACAAACTATCAACTAGAAGCCAGAAGAGTAAGGGGACATTCATCACTTGCTTGCTAGCCATTATCATTTTCATGTACAAGGTGGCCCAAAATGAGGTAATGGGTTTCCATAGCTACTGTGCTTAGCTACTGTATTTCGAAACAGTACATCATTTCGGAGACGGCATCAAAGATACAGTAACACCAAAAAGACAAATAATAACTTTTTCGTAGTAGTAAGTACGTCATTTAACTACATATGCAAAAACTCTCAGAACGGTTTACATTTCGTCTCTAACTCGTTGTATGTAATTTTGGAGGAAGTGAAGTATATGTACTTTAAGTTCGCCTTTGTCATCACCATCGTTAAAAGGCAGCCCCATCCTTCCCTTTAAAAAAGAAGAATTAAATTGCTTCCGTGGGACGAGTTAATTTTTACGTACATGACTGTTTGCAGAAACTATCTACTATAGAGTCACTCTAGTTAAATGATATTGGCATTGTATGATTATGCTACTTGCTACTATATTGACGGAACTTCCTCTTTTGACTTTGCCCATAATTCTTAAGCAAAGAATAGATTCATTCAAAAGGCTTTTGAGGTGTCTTTAGATTCCTGGCGGTCTACAATTCAACCTCTTTCAAACGAGTCTTTTAATCTTCAAGAAAACGGGCTTAACAGAAAGTCTCAGAATTCAGGGATAGAATGTTCAAAAAAGGTTCATAACCTTTTGATATAATATGAATACTTAACTTATAAGCTGTACTAAGTACTCTAGTGATTATCAAAAGCGAGCCAAAGTAGACTTTTAGAAGAGTAGTGTAATGATGAGAGAAAAGTGTTTTGAACTCTACGTAGACCAGACTTTTACAGAAAAGAGCATCTGGAAAACTGGATGAAGGGCTCTTTCTGTTTTAGTATATTGTACCCAATGCAACGCAATTATAACAAGAAATTTTGGCTTAAAGGTACCTTGAATGGAATAGAAAGTAAATTCGTATCAGAAAGGGATCCTATTGGTTGGTATGTAAGTTATTTTGTATTTTAGGCCCTGATCCTTCCACTCGCAGCGTATATTTTTTTTATTTACATGCTTCCAGCTACGAATAAGGAAGATAAATGAAAGAGATGATCCTAGTCTATTTAATGAAGATTTGAAGAGAAGTTGGTGGTGTTTGTTGCTTTGCCTTTTGGTCGTTCTTCTTCTGTCCCTTTTTCTGTACGTTTTTTGATGGCTGAGGCTGACGGTGGTTGAGGTTATAGATCTCTCCTCTGTTTATTAGAGGACATGTGTGAAATGGTAATAAATGTGAGGTTTTGAAAACTGTAAATCTCCATCTGTCTCGTAGTAAAGAGCCCAAAAAGTTACAGTCATCACTGGGATCTGTTTTCTAGGTTGAGCTGGGGGTGTAGTTAAATTTTACTCATTTTCATGCCTCATGGTCTCATTTTCTATTTATGATTTGTTCTGGTTCAACTGCAAAATCACGACATTGTTTATGGCTTTTTCTGATGTAAAAAAACAAACTGGCGTTGGCTAAATAGGGTGACATATTAGAATTACATTATAAAAGGAAGTCGGAAGAGGTAATAAAAGTTAGGAAATACTGACACTCGTACTCAAAATATATTTTATGAAATGAACACTACCTACTTGCACTCAACAGTAGTCACAGTTGGCAGTGCACAGAGTTATAAATAAATTAGAGCATCTAGTACTGAGTTTCTTACTTGGACGTTGTTTATATTTTGTACTGATAGTTCTTAACCTGTAACAGTTTAGTTGCAACATTTTTTCCATAGGGTTTTTTTGAAAACTGACAACCTTCAATAAAGCAATTTTATTTTGCATAACCTTAATATTACAAAAAACCTTGCATGAAATTAGGACAGGGGGATACAATTTTAACAAATATCGACAATGTGTCCATATACAACACATCGGAAACTTCGTATTGTATAACTTACTGACTGCGAATACGACGTGACACGGTTTATCTCAGTCTCAATTACAATATTATACCTAAAAATTCCAAAATTATTCACGCTTTCCGGTGTCCCACAGAACATTTTTCATCTTCACTCCATGTTGGTTTCAGTTTCAGCTTAGTACGAAAGTCAACGGCAGCGGAATGGTATATTTATGCGTACGAGGGATTTATTTGTATGTAAATATCTCGCAATTCACAAGAAAAATTGTAAGCCCGTGGCATGCCACTGAGAGGAATGATAAATTCATGAAGCTGAGTTTTTGGTCTCCATTCTCCCTATTTAATATAATAAAAGTATGAAGTCATTACTTTGTATATAATAAGGATTATAATATTATTTATGCAGATGCAGAGATACATTTTTTTATCTCAGATTTCAGTGAAGCTTTAGATCTGGGATTGGATGAGCCTAGTTTATAAGTTGAACTCTCTCTGGTTACTGGCCTGCGTATGCTAACTATGATACTAGCGTTGCTGGTGTCGAGTAAAAAGTCAGTGGGGGTAAGATTATATGGTTAATGAGAATGATGCTGAGCATGAAACGAACCAAGAATCATAAAAGAGAAATGACATTTCAAACTTAGAAAGTAACTTTTCAGCCGATGCTCTTCTAAGTCACTGCGTGGTTCTTCTAACGACACGAAGAATCTTAATATCATGTACTCTTTTACTCCTACTGCTACTATACGTAGCTATCTGTAAAATTTACAAAAAGTTTTCGTATCATTCTTCCACCCTGCTTTTCCTCTGGGTGTCGTATAAAAAAGTAAATAATAAAACCTTCAAAAAGTTTCTACCTCGTAATTTTTATGAAAGTGACAAAATATCAGGCTGCGTCTTGAATTATTCTGGAAATAAAATCTCAGTGTTTGCTAAAATAATATTGAGAATTTTAGTAAACCTAATCCAATTCCTGGACGACTTCAAGGAATTATAAATGTGAGATTGAAATAACAGAACAGCAAGCCTGTCTAACTTTAACCTTTTTAGTTGGTACGCAGCGCAACTAGCTTTGCAGAGTTTTGCCGGCTGGGTGGCATTTTAATGGTGCAAAAAGGTCGAACAACGTCCACTAAGTCATCGCGTTAAAAGGGATGTGCCCGTTTAGCTATTTGTTCTTAACTTTAGGTATAGTACTTTGCAGAGAAACTTACGGACGAAACGAGTGAACAGCGTAGATAAAATCTGCTGCAATAAATTGAGAGATAAAACTTTGTTTTTCTTCTTCCTGTTAGTTATTCTTTCCGATTAGAGAACTTGGCGATTAGGTATCTAGTTTAATGAGTTATCGAATTCTACTATTGATGGGTAAAATTAACGCAAACATCTTCTCCAGTGACGTTTATTATTCCAGTCAACAGTTCGAATCGGTTGGATGTAACTACATTAGATATATCATTCTCTGTAGGGAATTAAGAGTATTTTTCTGAATGAAGTATGCTTTTTATCGAACTTGAAAACCTTTAATCTTTCTTACGTTTCAAAAATATGTGCTCCTGAATAATTTTGTGCTTGTTTGATTAATTTGGCCATTTTTTTAGTGGTACTTCGGATACCTAAACCTGACTACCTACACACGACAGTAGTAGGCGATCCATTCCTTTGACTATTCATAGCAAGAGAAACTCCTTGAGTACTGCAGTCTTAATATTATACGAAAAGCAAGGACAAGAATTATCGATTGATTAGGGAATGACAGAAGGAGGTATAGTAGTGAGATTAGAAAACTTTAATATTATATCGTGGCTGGTGGAGCACAATCAATTACGAATTGTGAACAATGAAAATAACGATCCTGTATGCAAAGTTACTTTAACAATGTCCTCTGATCATACAATTTCAACCGGAATTGGTTGTCTATTCGTAGACCTTAATAAAATATTCATTTTTCATGCTCAATAACATTCTTCTCATATACCTTTTGTTTGGCTCAAGTTCGGAATTTTATTTAGCAGGTTATCATAAATATTTAACATTATACATAAGTTGATATAGTAGTTGACATCGAATGACTTCTACATGGGTCCAATTACGTTGGCCTTTCTTCCATAACGGCTAATGTGTTCCTTTCCCTCCAACTACCATCCAATACTATTACATACTTAAATAAAGTATCAAGTGAAAATACGTAGCTATTTTTAGAAAGAGGAGCCATTAACTTATTAAGACAATGTCCAACTTCCCATCACATTGCACCGTTTCTGTAAGAGTTTTTAGAAGGCTTCTCTTTTATATTTTTATTACTTCCTTCCATCCATCATTCGTGCTTTATGAAATACAAGGAAATAGTAATTTACTTTCTACCTATTACCATGATATTATGAAACTCTCAGGCCAGAGAAAGTCATACGATAAATAATGTAATGTAGCAACAAAATTCCTATCCTCCTACTTCATAGACGTAACTAATCGTTTAAGTAAGGTAGTATCGCACATAATAACTCTGACAGAGGCAAGCAAGGGATTCACTGATGATAAATGTATTAAAAAGTAATAGGATCTTTAATATAAATCACGGGAAAATAGTATCGAACTTTTATACTAGACACAATTTAGGTCGTTAACATTCCGATTTATTTTCTCCGTGCTACTCTAGCTACTACCTGCAGCTTCCTTCCGTTACTTATACATTATTGATATTGAATCACCAAGTGGACATAGTATAAAAACTTTGGAGCAGGCGAGGAAATTAATAATAGGCTTTGAGTGACACTCACCATTTCTGCCGTATCGTTCCTTTTTAATACATATTATAGTCAACTGGAAATGTCTACTCTTACGATGCACAATCTGCCTCTTTGTAGCGTAAAGCGACGTTATTGTATTTTTAGAAGGTTTCATTGATGTTATCTGTTGCTAGACATGTGAACGGCTTGAAGATATTTCTCCTAACGATTTCCGATAGATCATATTAACTATTTTAGTTCGTTATGGCTGATCATGTAGTGTAAGTAGTTGAGTGAAAAGCTACATTTGTCCTGAGACAAAATATAAACATTTTCCTTAACATTAAAGTAGTTTCCTATGTGAGCTTTTTTATTGCAATAAATTGCCCAGAATAGTTCCTGTTTGACTCTCATCAACTTTGACTTTTAAGAACAATAAATAATATAAAAAGCTACCATTGACTACAAACCCCAATAAAAAAATCGCAAAGAGTAGTGTGTTTTTTTACAGAGGTTCGTACGAAGGTTAATCATCGCTGATGTAAAGGACTGAATAAAATAATTACGAAATTCTAAATTGAATCCGTGCATGTGCAAGGCGTTTCTCCTTGATTATTTTCTATGCATGATTTATTCTTTTACTACGTCTTGGTAACCTTCGCCTTCGTCCGGATCCATTGATGGCAGAGTAATTCTAACTAAAGAATATTACTTATAATTTATCTAAGTAATTTAACCATAAAGGGAATAAAATCTTTGCTTAGGACCGTTTATGTCCTCTATTACCGTTAACCAACGAATCCCAATAGTCCGGTTGAGTTGAGTGCCAATTATAATAGCCATTTAACATAAGCTGTGGAAATGTTTGGATGTGAATGTATGCGTGGTAGAAACCATAACCATTTTAAGGCTTTCGTGTCCCGAACTTGTACTTACTAATTAATCGAAGTTTGCATAACTCCAGTCCAGATCGTCATTGCTGACCCTTCTATTCAGCCTGTGGCTGCAACCGTTTGACGCAGCGTACTACTACTCTCATGTCACTTATAGCCTAGATCTTGTTCTGTAGATTACATTAGTTTTGAAACAGCTTCACGGCAAAGGTACATTCCATAATGAAGGACTCCAAGTCACTGACTATGAGCGTTAACATGCTTTGATTGAAGTACCAAAATACATTAAGTCCATTAGTTGCAGAACTAGGACAAATGGAAGCCAAGGCGATCCTAGTTCTGTTCCTGATTGTGCAAAACCCATTTCTTACATTATTCAGCTGAAGTACCCATTCAATTTACCTTAGCATCAGTTAGATCCCATGATCTACCCAATTTTCGTATTTCAAAAACCACCTGAGGTGGCTGGGCTGGCCTAGGCTCAAACGAAGCTACTAGCTTGTGCATAGAGCAATTATTTTTGGACGATTAACAATTCAAAGGTTCCATCTGCTTTGATTCCGAAAAATGTTCCAGTACAGATAGCTAGACTGATGATAGTTGCGGGGCTTTGCTATCTTATGCACTACGAAGCAGTGCGTATCATCTGCTAAATCACTACCTTTAGTTTCTTGGATTATTTTAGGTTCACCCTAGGGTTGTTGGTTCTAAATACTGTATGAATCTTGATTAAACAGGGATTTTGGCTCTGTAGGCTGTAAGCTAACAGTTTGAGTTAGAGGGGCATGTGTGCAAAGTGAAATAAGGTCTTCCTTCTAGTGGTTTGACTTTCTCCAAGCTAAGATAGCGGTTTGATTATGCATTGAAAAGATGCGTGTACTAAATGTAGCCTTTATTACCTCTAGGTTCCCAGAATTACATTTTCGTAACATTTTTATTCCAGTAATTTGTTTTAAAGTATACTACAGAAGTAAGTTGGTACTGTACTTTAAGATACGTAAAAAATTGTAATCCATTTAAAATTAATAGGCGATGTAACATTAATGCACCAAATTAAAGAGTTTCAATTTATTGATCTGATTTTTACACGAACGCGTAATTAATGTGGTCTGTAAATCAGAATTAAATGATGCCACACCAATAGATCACCGCATATTGCCAATAGCAGTAACTGGGCTGTATTTGTTAACAGAAACCGGAGTATAGGAACTAATATAGTGGATTTTTTCAAACATTTAATAACAACAATTGGAGTATCGAAGGGTGTCCAATTAAAACCCCCAAGCCGCAAAAGTCGACCACAAAAATGATATAACCACAATATGTTTACATTTTTTACGAGGGTCTGTGTTGTTTGGGTCCTAGCCACCTAGCCCTCTGGTCCCCATATTTAAGTTCGATGCGGTAAACGAGGACACGTTCATCCCCATCCCCATTGTTGATAAACATTATTGAGGGTAGAGTTATGACTACGATACGACTGACGAGTAGATAGATATAAGGCTTTCCATTATTAGGGGGAAAACATCACAGAACAGAGTTATATGGAAACGAAAGCACGTTGCTGTGCTTATCACATCATAAGGCACACCGCAGCTGTAGCATTGTGTGTGTTCTGCTTATTTGATGGATTATCAAATGGGTAAGCCTGCACATGGCTTTTTATTTTATTGTTAAAAATCCAGATCAAATACTAACTTAGATAATAGTAGGGTCGGCCAAGCCTCTCATACAAAGAATGATAACTGAACAAATGAGCTTTGCTGCATGATTATTTGAAAGGCTGTCTAAAAACTTGCCTACTCTTCTCCTTGGAATCGATAAAAACATTTTCATATTTTATTCATCGTGAACCTGCCTTTACTTTAATCGATAACCTTTTGCTTCTAACTCAGAACGGAAGAAGTTACACTTCAAAAGGAAGGTTAAACCCAAAAACTTACCCTGTAAAATCACAAAGCCAAGCCAACCATATTAAGGTACACATACGTGTATAATATAATAGTAGCGACTAGTAAGAGTATGACAAATTGTGAAAATAATCAATTAAATAAGCGTCCGTCCAGCAGCTCGCCTCGGAGTCGGTCGTTAAATTCGCATTGAATATAAAGTCACCTAATGGACCGTTTCCGTTTTTAGCGTAGATTTATCACGGAGATTATGTGCCCACTGTACAGTGCTTAAGAGTTTAACTAAACTATCCCTATAGACTACAAGTAAAGTAAAGCGCTTTCAAGATTTAAATTGTAAGAGTTCAACTAGGTAGGTATGTTTTGATCTAGACTCGGAAGATAAATTTAGTCCAAAAGTAGCTTTATGATTAGCTATATCTGGCAACAAGAAACTAAAATTAAAAAATTGGCCATCTCAGCGAAAAGTCTGTCCTCTTAGATGAGGAAGGAACATTGAACTGCAACATAAACTTTAGGTTTTTCCTGCCAGTTGGTTTATTTAGTGTTATGGTTCTCATTATTGCATCCCCACTCTCGTTAAAAATCTTGACTGCAACTGCTACAGAAGATATTTTGTTTTTTCAGCGTGCATTTTGTCAGTTGGTTGTTGACGTGAGTAGAAGGAAATGAACTGTAATGCAGTGTCCTGAAATAGTTGGGGGGAGTCACAAGATTGTTCACTTTTATAGGAAAAACTACGCGAAATCTGCCAAATTTTATGCTGATGAAAAGACTGTTTATTCCATTTTAGTCGTGAGAACGGGGGGTGTAACTCTTGGACGTAACTTTCAGTAATTTAAAATCTCCATAACGTTTACTACGCAGAGTATTACTTGGATCTAACAACTGATTAAGTTATTGTCAATGCGGATTTGTTTACGACTTCCTGTCTTGCAATAATATAAAAATATCTGATGCATTCTCTATTTAGTTTGACCTCTATTGTCCCCAGTAACACTTATTTGCATGTTATTATTACCTCCCCCAGGTGGTACAGGATTAGAGATTTCTCAGTTTTTTTAAATTGTAGAAATCTACGGGAAAATAGACAAAGTATTGATGACGTTACTATGCAGAATTTTCTTTCAGAAAATCTTGATTACTGTATACCTAGTAGATTATAAAAAGCTATACACAATGCATTAGTATCAGAATTTCCAAATATTAAAATCAGAGGCTGTTGTAAGATAGTAAACTAACAAATGTTATTTTTGGAAAACTTTTTATTTCTTGCCAGTCTGAATGATGATAAGGGATCGAATACTTGTGTTAAGTTATCATACCTGCCTAGCATACTGTGTAGTGGTTTTGAAAGATTTAATGACCAATCCATCAATGCCGGTAGGGGTTGGGCCCACCCTGACATAACTTAATCTACAAAATTTGCATGTAAAGTTGAGCATCTTAAAAATCTTTACGTATCTAGAAGCAAATCAAAGTGAGAATCTATCTAACTCCGATCATAAGTAAACGGATCACACGCTGACACAAAACGTGCTAGTTGTTGTTTGACGAATCATCGTTCCTATTAAATGTCATGACTTTAGCATGGTAGCAGTCTTCTTACCCATATAAAACTGTCAAAAGTCAAATTGATGAAAAGTATTTAGTTGTTACTACTTCTCTCTCACTCTTATTCACCAAGTTTGAGTTTGAGTAACGCAACTTCTTCAGGTTCTTGAGAGCAGTAAAACTATGTCATGTCACAAGTCCAAACCCAGACCTACATGTCCTTTTATAGCAAAACATGCCAAGAGCTGCAAGTTGCAGAACACTTAGAAAAGTAGTACCGTAATTCTCTGTATATAGGCCGCACTCGTTAATTAAGCCGCGCAGACTATTCTTTACTGTTAACAGGAATATCTCGCCCATGTTAAATATGGGTCAAATATATATTCAAAACATCATTTTTTTTATACATAAACCGCGACTTATTGTCAGGGAATTACGGTAGTAGTCCATGTAATAAACGCTGCTAAAAGGAAACAAAAACTTTCGTCATGTGGTTCAGTAGTCAAATCCAATCTAGCTAGATCCGTTTGACCACAACTTTTACCATTAAGATGATTAATTACAAGGATGTTATAAATTTTCTTATAAATACTAATTGTCTAGTAATAGTTGTCGTAAAATAGAAAGAACATTCAAAGTTGCAAACTACTTCTACTGAAAGAGGCTCAGACCTTTCTAGATGTATCTTTAGAAGAAAAAAACTAGAACAACAGAAACTTTAGAAAAGCAGACAGAGTAGAAAAGCAAATGCAAAAGAAACGTGTCTGAAACTGTGTGGACGTGAAGGATCAAATAAGAGACCAAGTTTTGTAGTTGTAGTCTCAAGATGTAGTTTTCAAGGGTTTGTTTTGTCGTTGGTTTGCAATTAATTCGACTTTTATTTCTTTTCATTTTACTCCGTCTTCTTCCACTTACTTGAGACTTTTAGTGTTTGTCGACAATTCGTCTTCATCTTGGGTTCGTCGTGATCTTGTCACGATCTTGATCCCGATCTTTGTATAAAAAAGACAGACGGGGGACTCATTCCGTCACTTAAACATTGCTCACTATAGTATCTAGTAACATATTCTATGTAGCAATTTTATTGCTCGCTATCGCCACTGATTAACGGTAAAATGCCCATTCGCCGTTCTTTCATCCCATCTATTCACTCATCTTTTTAAAAGAAATGCCTTGTGTTCATTCCTATACCATTACCGGTATCATCTCTTGGTTATTTTTTTCTACATCAAAAGTCATTTAATCCTGGGGGGTTTGGTTCCTTAAAGACTTCCTGAATCGTCTGAGTAAATGTCATGAACTCATATGAACACAAAGTAGTAAAAGAAGGCTTCGTTTGCGTAAAAAGTAAGTAGTATTTGTTATCGTCAGATGTGCATCACTAGTATTACCTAATAAGACGGATCTTTCATGTATGCGGTTAGGTTACTTTATCTTATTTGAAAGTTGGAGTTCGTCAAAGTAAATAGTGAGTAAGATTCACATTGTTCTGACTTATGATACCACTTTCTAAGAAAATGATAATCCTTTAACCTAATCTTGACTTGAGACATTTTTGCATTTTTGCTGTTGGATTTCGGTTTAAAGATGGGAAATCCAACTTTTGAGGTGGTCCGTGCCCCTCCCTGCCTGCCTGTTACACTTTATACTTGTTCAATGCAGTTGCATTGAGACGTAGTTGTTCTTTAAAAAACAGTAAATCTAGGGGAGAATTTCGAGAAAGGGTTAAAAGTTGAATACAACAGAAGCAAGGTTAGAGACCAAATGGAGAATAAATATTATCATGAGAAGTATGCATTTCCAGTCTTTTACTTGCCTACAGACGAGATAAAATAAACACTCGAGAGGTGACGGATTTATTTGACCTGTGTGCACGATGCATGTTATTTCAGCTTAATTTACGAGTCTAAAGAGAGTTGTTTAGATTTCCATTAGATTCACCTTAATCTTATTAGTTAGTTCTCTTTACATGCCATTCAGCTGTGTCTATGCATTAATGCAGGCATTCAAGATAACCGTCGTTTGTTTTGTAATTCCAAGAAACAGGGAAACAGTAAATAGGATTTAAAGCCCTTCACAATCGGTAGGTTGGGTTCTACATATGGTTCTGCAGATAGTGAAACCAAAAAACTACGTCGCGTTGGTAGTTTCCGGTGAAAAATACCGAATGAATAAACTCTTCTGATAAAGTATTTGTTTAGAAAGAGTTTTGAAAACCCGGCGATAGTAGTACAAGGTCGACCTTTATTTGTAATTTCAATTGGAATTATCGTGTAATTCCATTCATTAGCAAGAACAATTAGTTGTGCATGAATATCCATACTTTCGGTGGGCAGGAATTACTTCATAATATAATACATTTTAAAATCCATATTCATGTCTCCTTGTCCAATGCAACATGTAAAAAAATGTTGAAAATTTCATACTGCTTCAAATTAAATTTCACGTTAAAATATCCTAGCGTGAAGAAGGGAAAACCCATGTTGACTCTTAGCCAATAATCCATTTCTACAGTTACTACGACTGATAGTTGCGACGTACTTCTCATTCCTAGTTGACTAGTCTACTCATCAGTTTTTTTTTAATTTTTGGCAAGACTTGTAAGTAGAATGAAGTGCGTTTGAAGGTTTTGAAGTGTATACAAATGCCTATTTCCCTCTTTTTCCTTGATTTATATTCATTGAATGGTGTATGTAGGTTTACATTCCCATGCCATCCTAAGTTTATGAATTCTTGCTGCTGAAATGAATGATAATCACCACAAACAGATATGGAGCACAAGCTCAGTTTAATTTTGAACCTTTGTTGACCAAACATGTAGTATCATCGTCCACGAACGGTACTAAGCTAGTTCCTAGCTAAAGCTGTACTCATGTTTGTGTTCTTTGATATCAATGGATATCACGCAGCCAAAAAGTTCTTTACAATTCTAAAAGCATATACTATTTTCTGCATTCGCTTAGTTTGATAACATCAGAAGGAGTATTCCTTAGCCGGAGGTTATCCAATCTTACTGAGCTACGTTAAACTAAAAAAAGTTGCTTTGGTTTTAGCTTCGAGGCCAAAAGCCATTGATGGTGACACTCCTTTCTGCCTTCAATAACTTTCTGCCTAGAGATTATATTTGCAAAATTTAGTCCAACTTTGTATATAGTTGACTCGTTCCCATCCATGAGTACTGGGTGGTGAGGCTCTTACTAATATCTTCTTTTACTTTGTATCAGATGACCTTATCCATCGTCATTCCTTATACATCTTCTATGTTAAAGAGCATTTATTTGTATGATCTTGATAGAATGACTGAAGGCAGACACACAATAATCCCATCATTATAAATCCGTTTTTACATTTTTCAACAAGTGTTACACCAGACAATGTATTTTTTAATCTGGGTGACTAGCAAGGAAGATTATCTATCCGGAACTATCTACTACATAAATGTAGATTTTCAAACAAAAAGTATAGATTAAAGCGTCCAGGGATTGATTTATTTAGACCTAGATTCGAAAAACCCAATGACAAAATATTTCTCAACTTTTTGTTTGCATTATGAAAACCATACATAATTCATACGCAAACGCAACGAAATAGGTTCGATGACAGGCATAATAAAATTTAAATGTTCAGCTACTGAACGTGGGGACAATAGAAATATCCTTTCGCTAGTTGAAAACTTGGATGGGCTGATCTCTACAAGTGAGAGAAGTCCTATTCATGCTTAGGAGCAGGGAGGGTTGACATTAGATTATTGCAGCAAATTTAATAAATTACCTGTTGATATTGTTACTGTCTGTTTCAGGATTATTATAACAGATTGGCTATTAATTCACTTGCATTACAAGGCCTTAATCATAGTTATGAAGTTTAATGAGGCCATCGGGTAGGGCAATGCAGTGTAGAGGTAGATCACAAATTTTTTTACAATGCAAGGCAAAATGTAATCCACCAACTTGTCAAGTTTTAGCCCTGCACTCCTATAATGCGTACCGCAACTGCTAAAAGTATTACTTATGAATATTCAATTTCATGCTAAAATTAACTCATGCGAAAAAAAAGTTGTGCTCAGTGGAAAGATGACTCAAGTCGTGCTGCAAAAATATCTTTTAGCTGACACATGAAAAGAAAATTCGACACGTATATAAGCTACGCCAATCTAGGTATCATTCCCCTCTGGTGTCTGGTCTGAAACTCTGAGCACCTATATTTTAGTTTTACATAAATCGAGGACTTGACTAGAAATCGGATAGTAGAATACAAAGTCAACCATAAAGCTCTAAGCTCTGTTCAACTTTTAAATCTGTCCGTCAATCAAATCACACCTAGATGTTCCATACATTTCTTCCAATTTAGTCTTGCCCTTTTATGTCCAAGTGTAATTATAAATTGCATGCAAAGCTCATTTAAAGTAAAAGTCAATCCTACCAGTGGACTCCCCATGGTGTGATGTATATACGTAAAATTATTGGACAAAGGTGTCTTCTCATAATGCAATTTGGTAATTGTTATTAGCACTATAATATCTGACCATCCATTGTCCTTTGCTAGAAGGACATTTACTTTTGCTAGCAGTAAAAATGCTACTGCTGACTACAATAAGAAGCGATTCCTTAAACTGATATAATAGAAACTGGATTGATTAAAATACCAGCCAAACCATCAACGTGTCAGTGCATAAATAAAATATGAAATAGTAAACAATGCAACAAGCCTGATTTTGATATTAAATTTCTTTATGCAAGTAAGTACGAATTACGTTATGTGTTAAAGAGTGAGTAGACATTGAAAATGAATGACCAGAGCTGTTTATTAAGCAATTAATGTTGCATATGACTCGGGAGTTGGTAAGGTGAGCATTGCATTGGAAACACCCACTAAACGATTATAATCTACGAATCAATTGTAAGTTATAGACAATTGACTCATAATTGACTGCTAATCGTATGCCAAGTCCTGCCCTTCCTTATGAATTGGATTAGTCTCTGTTTCAAATACATGTAAATGTAAACTAAATCTTAAATTATTTTTCAAAGTACTTTGAAGGATATTCAATTGTTGTATTTTATTTGATAAACATTATTTTAAAATGATACCTTTCTCCATTAAATTTGACAGTTTAACTGAGAAGCAAAATAAGTATTCAATTGTAAAATTAAGTTACTATTCTATTGTGCGCCCATTTTCTTTGGAAAGGTTGTCGGGACTAAGGCTGAGATTTGTCTAGTTTCAAGTCTTCAACTTGCTTTCGAACTTATACCAAGGCAATGCTCTTCGTAGCATCCCATCGATTGATTAAAAAACTCAGAAACAGGAGAGGGTGAATTTATGTCACACAAATAACGACATAACTGCATTTCTGTCCACGTAGTATCAATCACGTATAGAAGGACCCTCTTGAGCTTTTAAGTAGAATAACAATATTACAGAGAAGGATGAAATGAGAAGGAAACGCGTCCAATTCCAATAGAGGATAAAGGTACACACAACGAGTAGCCTCTGTCATTGCAGTTATGTCGCCTCTCTCATAGGATGCATCAACAAAAAAGGGGGGATCATTGCGTTCTCATGAAGCTAGCTTTGATGGTTGTTGTGCAGTCCCCAAGGATACTAGGGCTGAAAGGGAATAAAATAAATGGAGAAAGGGGGATGATCAAATGGTATCATTTTCCCAATGGACACTACTACAAGTCCAAACAAGTATTGATCATTTACACCCAAAAAAAGTTGTTATCAGACTTGTTTTCAGGATTTCCGACTCATCTCATTTTCTGTCTAATATACTAATCGAAATAGAACCCACCCTTCCCATTCCATCCATGGTTATATGTCCAGTCTTATACCAGATTATAATCCAGTGGGAAGTAACTGCAGTAACTAGCGTTGGCGTTTCATATTGGACTCGCTAGCTTTCCTTATAGTTTTTAAGTATAATTACACTTACTGACACAATGAATTCTTCATCCTACCCTGCTGATCACAATGGTCAATTATTGTGAGATCGATATCTTACAAACTATCAAAAACACTAACAAAAACAGAAACCCTTTATTTATTTTGTATCTGAGGATAGTGAAATCCTTTATTCCGTTTAATAATACAAAATCTCCTTTTTAATTTCAGATGTGAAGACATCCTGAGCTGTATCTCTGCGTTGGACGAGGTGATAGCCGAATTCGACGACCCCTCTCTGCCATATATTAATGAAGACGAACTACCAACCCCTCTTTCAGTCTCACCCATCTTCGTCAAGTCACAAACTTCCACATTTACAGTTTCCCAACCGGAAAAGGCTGAAGAGTCCCCGCACTTATCATCCGAAAGAGACAGTGCTGCCACTAATTTACAAAATCATCTTATCGAAAGCCCTATGATTTGTAAACCTACGCCAAAGGGTAGATCCAAAACTTACCTGGAAACTACAGTGGTTCTAGACCCCAAAGCCGTATCTCGGACCAGCTCAGGCACATCTGGAAAGCTGCCTGGCAGCTCATCAGTTAAAAGCTCTTCAGAAAGGGACCCAAGCTCTCCAAAAGTCACATCCAACTCTTCCTCTCCCGTGGGTGGTACTTACAGTAAAGGATATCAGAGTCAACAATATGAAGTTCTACTCCCACGAATCCCTTCAGCGGATAACTCTAGTCGAGCCTCAGCTCCTGAACCGATTTACTCCTGTATTGGAAAATCCCGACCTCAACTTACGCTTGGCATGTTCACATCCGAAATTCACCAAGAGGTCAAGGGGGACTTTGCTTATCCTCAAGATCCCGAGGTTGATTACAATGAAGACGGTTTGCATGATGATTACGATGACACTCTCAGTGGGCTATCTCATTCATCTAAAAGATCAACTGAATCCAATGAAAAGTCCTCGGCAGACAGTGAAGGGAAGCCTGTAAAGAACTTCTCATCTGGCAAAACGGAACTGAAGGAACAATGGAATTTCCCTTCAGAGAAGAATTTACCTCGATCATTGAGAAAAACTCGTAAAACATGTTTCTCTGAGGAGGGGGCCGAGGACAATGGAAAACTAAGTAATGACTCGTCCTTTAGCTCATCACTAAATCGAGAAGGTGCTAGCCCTTTTGGGTGTTCCCTGGGTCGAGCCAGCTCATCATCCTCAAGTTCCTCAAGAGGGGCGTCAAAAGGTCTGGAAGAAATGAATCAAAACAATAGTTTCAGAGACGACAACCATAAAATTTACGAAGAGATTTCTGTCCTACAACAATCACCATCTCGCAAAGAGAAAGCTAATCCCGATCATCATAGTTCGAGAGCAAAAGATGAGTTAGTCAATAAGCAGCCCAACAGTACAGCTTTGTCCTATTTCAACCAGCCTACGGGTAATCATGGTCATCATCATCCTTCAGAAAAATCTGGGCGTATGAGACAAAGGATTCCTGATGAATGCTCTCCTCCTCACATTAAATACCCACCAGGGAAGGGTCCCAAGCCAAATCCGAAACCAGGGATCGTTCGGAACGAAGAGTTTCCTCAGTCTGCTTCTCCCTCATCTCCTGCTTTACGTGAGATCAGTCGGAATGAAGAGATAGACAGTAGTGAAATAGACGTAGAGGACAGAAAACTACTAAAGTCAGACTCGACAGAAGACAATAAATCCGTTGATTCTGATATCTTAAAAGATGACAACTCCAACAAAAACTCGTCCAGCGTCAAAAATCTCAACAATGGTAGCTCCGGGAGTGCTGGAAACATGATGAGAATGATGATGATGATGAAACAAAGTGCCAAAACTAACAGTACAGGGAGTGCCAGCAGTATAAGTAGAAGTAGCAGTAGCAGCAGTGGGGGTGGTAGTGACCAACGCAAGGACCACACCCTCTCAAGCAGCAGTGGTGTTGTAGTTACAAGCTCTTCTACAACAAGTGCAAGTCCTACCCATGCTATGAACAACCAGAATAATAATAATAATAATAATATCACAATCATCTCCACCGAAAAATCCGCAAGGGAACAAGCCATTATTGCACTGAAGGGAGACCAACGAAGGATACGCATAGCGTGCCAATCAACACCCCAAAATAAAACAGCATCCATTCAAGGGTCTGGACTTCTTGATGTTGATGATGGATATTTAAGCATGATTAATCGGAACGAGGCACCGCTCTTGTGGCCAGAAGAGTTTATTGAGAATGAGACCTTTTCACCGGATGAGTTGAAAAGACTCTCAGTTCATCTGCCGGAGGAAACTTCCCCTGACGAGGACTCCGACTGTTCCGCTGAGGGAAAGGAGATTGAACTTCAGATCGTAGACTATGACACTGAGCCCTCCAGAAGACGTCCTACTCAAGGATTACCAGGAAAGTCATCAAGGAAGAAAGCCTGGACCGAAAAAACGGATTACTTCTCGGACGACTCTTTGGAGCTAGAAGGGGATAGTGAGGAACAGGACACCAGTTCAGGTTCTATTGGTAAACTTCGAGCAAACTCGGTCTCACCTTACCTCTCCCAGAAAAGGATCCCTCAAGGGGTGAAGGGTTCGGGAACAGATATGGCCAGCTTCATTCCCATGAATAATCCAGGCAATCATAACCCATATCATACAAAGATTTCGGTAAACCAAACGGCTGTAAGTTATCACAGTAAAGGTCAGCAATTGTCTAGGATCCCGAAGATTGTTTCTGGACGAGGAAGTCAGGGGAAAAAAGGTGGGAGGGTTTCTATTGAAAGGAGTGACCCCGTTACAAGCCAACTTCACCAAGAACCTGTGGTTGTTGTGATGAGAAAGCCTTGCTCTTTCTTCATCTCCTTAAGTGACACTACTTCTGAGGTAATGACTTCTGCCGAAGGGAAATGCTCATCCCTCCCGAAAGGTTCGAGGGTTGCGATAAGCCCGACTAAAAAGTTAGATATTAAAGACTCAAAAATTATCCAATCGGAAAAACAACTTAGTCCGAACTTGAACGCTGCTGTTTTTCATCTCACTCAAGGGAATTCTACTGATACTAAAACTAACATAGTCGATGCCAGTAGTCCCACTAAGTCTACTAATTTAAGTTTGGCTACAAATAATATCCCTAATCTCCGTCATACTAAATCCATTAATATTTGTGGGCCAAGAGTGGCTTCCTCTTCTAACCATAACAACGCTAGTAAAAATAAAAATAGCAATGCTACCAAGAGGAAAAGTACAAGCGATCTGATAACGGTGGTGGCCCTTAACCCAGACACAGAATCAAAAGACCTAAAGACTTCAGCTCAGGGTCAATCATCATCTACTTTTGTGACGAGTAACTTTAACCGAAACACATTCCTTATTCCCCCTCCACTTTCTAGACCCGTAGAGCCACAACTTTCTCCAAAAACGGTACAAAAGGACGTTAACAAATCACAACTCCTTTCATCCTCCTCGGACACTAGAATCACTTCTCTCTCCAACGACGCTCTTCAGCCCCTTACACTTGAGAACGTTCATGAGTTTGTCTCAGAAATTATGGACACTGCGGTGAGACAAGGGCTGAAAAGACTTTCAGAAATCAACCCCGACAACCTTACAATTACTACTACTATACCTAGTTTGAGCCAAGCTTCTGTAATAATAATGCCTATACAAGAATCAACTAACCCAGTTACGGTAAAGTCTGGCCAAGAAGATGCTTCCGAAGTACCTTTTATTCCAACTCAAGTGGATGAGCAGTTCAAGTATGAAGGGAATGAAGGATCTCTCAAGTGGCTAAGACGAGATTACGTTGATGCTGATGGTAATGACCCTCAGGTTGCATCTTCTCAAGAGAAAAAAGAAGTGGACGTTGGACACTTAAGTGGTGATGCGATGGGTGATACGGAGAACACAACCGTTTCGAAAGAGCTGGAACTGGTCTTAACGACCTGCTTATCCCACAATCAACTTCATGGCAGTTTCCAACTGCAAACGCATTCTAATGAGACTGATCCGACGATGACAGGTCACGGTGAACAAAGTTTGGAATGGACGATGGACTGTTTGAAGACTGAGTCAGGGCGAGTATCTCCAAGAGTACACTCTCTCCTAGTAAATGGATCAACTCATAGCGATAACTCGGTAAGTTTAAAACTCGGCTTTCATTGACCTTTAATACGCTATTCCAATTCTAATGTTAGATATATGTGAATTCTCGAGGGCTCGCCATCTTTTTGCAGATTTAGTCTATAACATTTATACAAATAGGATCATCTTTATAATTGTACTGTGATATGACTTTAGAGATCAATTTAGTATTTTTGGTTTCTGACGCTTCAAAGAGTAACATTAGAATGATAGCTATCTGTTTCGATACCCGTACGTGATCTGAATGGAAGAGAATTGAAATACTTAACATTATTTTTCAGATCCCAAGAGAGAATCCATTGATGAGTTCGACCCCGATAAATAAGCCAAACAGTAATAACGTCACTTTAAGAGATTCTAGTCTTGTAGGAGAAGAAAAAATCTTGGATGATTCCGGGGAAGAGGATTCTGAAGAACTGCCACCTTCGTTTATTCCTAATCCGCCTCCTGCGATTGTGACTCCTGTGATCAATCCTATAAGTATGGCCCCAATGGTTCAAAACGGAACTCCATTTGTTGGCTCTTTGAAGAAAGATTCAGTACTGTCGGAAGCCAGAAGAAGATTTGGAAACGGTCCATCGAACATACATCCACATCATCCGATTCATAATCACCACAGTTCTAATATCCAAGAAGGGAAAGCGGCTCTGGACCTTTTGGCTGAGCGAATCAGTAGCAAAAAATCCTCTAGTCCTGAAGATTTCTTAAACGTTTCACAATTCATCCATGATAAGAGAAATATTTGGGCGATGTATGACCGTCCTTTTGATGAAGGTATTTAGACATTTATCATAGTACGATACGATACGGTACGATCTATCTACCATTTCCAGACTGATTCTCATGTATTTTTAAAAACGAGCTTTTGTTATGGTTAGATATGCTTACCGCAACCTCCACTGGACGAGGATATGCCAGTAGGTCTCAGGAAAACCTCATGGATGCAATGTGTAAAGAAAGGTTTCAGAAAACTTTCTCCATTCGTGGACAGTCCTCAACTCTGCCACTCAACTGTCGTCCACCTGCAGCTCAAAGAAGATCTAGTACTTTTCGAAATATGATAAACAAATTCCGAAGAAGTAAGTTTGGCATTCTAAATAAAAAAACGTAATTGGCTTTAATGCAGAACCTTTCAGCAATTGTAATCAAAACTTAATGATTAATTTTATTTGCAGGTAAGCAGTCAGATGCAATGATAAAGGATATTCCAGAATACCGTGATGATGAGGTACAATCCATAACGAGTCGCGAGACCGGACCTTCGGAGCAAGGAACGAAAAAACGTGGTTTCTTCAGGCGTCTGTTCAGAAGAAGTCGCAAAACTTGATAAACTTAACTGATTAATCGCTAACAAGCACTTTAATGTCAAGCACTTAACTAAATACTAACTAGGAAAACGCGCAACTGTAATATAAACCGAGTGCTTCTACAGTCTCTGCAAGAAAGCAAACATAGGTATAAGAATCTCTAGTAATTGTGGAAAGGTGGTACTAGCAATTCATCTTTATTCAATAATTAAGTTCTCTACTCTAATGTCAGTCATTTCATCGTAACGAGAGATTTAAATTCAGGATTTAAAGCTCTTAAAAAACATCCACGAGTTTGGCAAATATGCATAGCTTGAAATTGTTGTGAGATGAGACTTTCACAACTGACTACCAAAAAGAATGCCACTCAATAGAAAATCTACGAACTGTCGTAGTAAATGGTGTCTGATCTTCGAACTCAGTAGTATTTACCAGATAAAATTGACTACTACTAACATAACTGTATTAATCAAGTTCTTATCGAGAAAGATAAAATAAAGTAAATCGCAATGCTTTCGTTAAAAAATAAAGTAAAGGAAAGAATTTATTTCGTATAGTGAAACGTATATTGTTTGATATAAAGTAATAATGAACATAATTTTTTATAGCTTATTAATGTGATCGTCAGAAAATAGCTACAGAAGTCACTACACTATTCAACAAAAATAGAAAGTTCAGAGTATAAACAGTCAGCTAACAATTCATGGTGAGAAAAAAATAACCTTGTTACTGAATATAGTTTACGACGCTAATATAAGAAAGCATTGAAGCATCAATGAAAATCTAGCAGGAAAGTGAAAGCTTCAGTTTCTAGAAGTCGACGAGATCTAAAACGCATAAAGAAAATAGGGTGTACACCGTTTGTTTAAAAACGACTTCATATGCGGCAATTAAGTATAACTTATTATGGTCTTACGACTGATCAGAACCGGGAGATTTAGCCTTGAAGACGTACTTGCCATACTTGTCCTGTTTTATTGAATCCAATAGCGTCACAGGGACTTCCTTTCCCTTTGCAAAAATAACATCAACTACAGCTGCACGAACTTTTGGATTCAGCCAACTAACTGCAAAATTGCATACACAAATTTAATTAACTGTTTGGTAGCATTGTCAGCGTTTGAATTTGCAGTAAAAAATACTCACCGTCAATTTCTACAGTTATGCCAATAGGTGATGCATCAAAAAAGTCTGGAGTCAACGGACGAATTTCATGGTGGGAAAACATATGGCTTATGCACAATTCGCTTTCCCAGAAGCAATCGACACATTTTAGATTATTATCGTACATGTCGTCGTAATAGCATCGATGCCAGTAGCATGGAGAGCTCAGCTCATTATGTTTGATCGCTGGTAAACAGTATTAAAAAATGAAACCTTAATAAGCTCGAGCAAATAAAACAGTAAAACAATAACGTCGCTTGACTTAAGACTAACCTTGGTCATTTCTAACTGCAATCAGGTATTTATAAGCCGGGATCTCATCTGGTATCATCACATAGTACTGTACTTTTTCCATAAACAACGCGATTTGTTTTTGGGTTGTTTTAAATTCGCCTAAAACGTGCGAGTCATTTGGAATTCCAGACAAAATTGCGTGTTCGCCACATAATTCAAGCTCCCTAACTTTCAAAGGAAACCTTTTTCTTGTCATAAGCACTTGAATTGGACGGTCGTGCAGAAAACTTTTTATTTCGCGTTGCCGAGTTAGCTGAAATTCTGAAAATTTCTTTCAAAATTATTACCTTCAAATTTCCAAGCCCATCTTAAAACACTGAAAATGTTGTTCTTACGATTGAGAATGTCTGAGAATGTATGGTGCATCGCCCGCAAGTACTTTTGCCACATCCAAACTCGCAAATCATTTATGAGAACTGATAATCGTCTCTCAATTCCTTTAATGTTAGCGTACAATACGACAACTGGTAATCTGCTTCCTCCATACGGCATCTTACAGAGAGTTCATATGATTAAAATTTGTATTAATTAATAATAGATTTATTAGTACAAAAATGGCCGAAAACCTGCGCATACTTCAGATCCAAGTGTGACTGTATGCTCGATTACCTCCATCAATGCTTCATAATGCCAACTTAAAACAGGAATTTCACTCCCAACTCCTTCAATACGTACAGTATAAACCATTTCTTGAACCTAAAACCAGTCAATTGTATTCAAATCGGGCGTATTGACATACAAATGTGAAAAATTGTGACTTTACGCTCACATCGAATGCCTCTTGACTGATACGTTTTAGCTCTTTTAATGGTAGCTTCACTACACTGCCGTGCTCTAGAAAACGTATGAAAGCCCAACCTGCATTATTAACAAACTGAACATCTTCTAACAATGCTCTTTCGTAATTTCCGGTGCTGTACTTGGCTAAAACAACACTACGCAAAGGTAGTGTTTCATTCGGCTGTAAATTTCCTTTTCCTAGGTTGAACGGAACATTTGTTAGTCATAAATAATAAAAATAGCTGTAAGCATGAATATTACATATCATTGTCACATCAACAAATCATTGAACTGAACTGAAGCAATCCCCCTCAACAGAACTTACCACTCAAGATCCAAGTTTTAATAATGGCTTCTAAATCCGTCTTCTTTTGACATCCCTCAGCTGTATCAATAAGATTCACAACATCGTATCCAACGACACCAGTTAGGAGGAACCTTTTTCCTAGTTCTTCCTTTAACGGCGCGATCTTTTTCATTTTCGCGTAATCAAATTCGTTTAATGTCATGTCAGGAATTTTCTCAAAATTAACTGTCTCTATATCAGGTTCCGTGTAACTATTTGCAGCAGCATACTCTTCATCATTAGCTTCTAAGGATTCTGAAACCGATATTACGTCTTCCAGATCATCTTCGTAATACGGATAGTAATCGTCTGCATTCAGTTCAATCTGCATCCAAAATTCCTTGTTAGCCTCACGTTCCGCGGGACAATGATAGGGAAACTGATTTTCTTTAAGCTTCTGTATTTCTGGTCGGAGGTGATCGAATTCCTCATTAAAGTTTGCTTCATTGATATCAAGCAGCGTCAAGAACCATGTCGTTCTATCCTTAACCATCTTTATGTCAACTACATGTGACGATTGGGACTAGAGTAAAAATAAATACACACAAAATGTAACTTTTAGTTAACAAAACAGATGGTTTCTACTTTTAATTAATAAATTATACATACCACTTCCAAAACCGAAATAGTCATTCCTTTCAATATGTTAATTTGATCAAATTCCAGAAATCTATCCACCGCTTCTTTATCCCACCTGTCCTCTATTACTGGTGAAATGGGAAGTCTGCACCGATATGCCAAAGGTTTGATGCAGCTCAATGAATCTGGCATCTTCTTCAAAAATTCGAAGGGAATTATGCAACGCTCTGCAGTATCCAATAACCTTACAATAGCCTTCCGATCTTCATCAATACTCATTACTCTGCCTCTTTCCCTGTTAGACAAGTCAGGTTATGGTAACTGCATGATTTCCAAGTTGCTTCAAAGCCTATAAAACTTCTACCTACTACTACTAGATTCAATACTTACAAATACTTGCGTCCCGGATATCGAGCAACACATATTGGACCAACGTCCTCCTTCCAGGGCTCGTACGGTTCCACAAACACTGATTTTAATTGATGCATAACAACATGAACTTTTTGAAGCAGAGGAAGCTCATGATGTTTAGTAACGCTAAAGTAATCCAATCTCTGCGTATCTCCAGCCAACTGACCCTAAAACAATTATCCGAGATGCATTAATTTTTGTACAACTTCAAACCAATCTTCAAACTACAACATTACCTGAAAAGTCTCTTTCTCGTACAGGTACGCTCTCTTGGCAGCTGCATGAGGACACTCTACACGGGCGAACTCAAGTTTATTTTCAATCCGCGTTTCACTTCTTGCTGAAAGCATATTTAGTATTATTTATTGAACCACTTCAAAATACCTTTTTCTCAGGCAAATAAAGTTCGTGTGCATTATACTCAACCTTATAAACTTACGTATAACGAATCCGTGGTGAAGAAGGAATCTGCCTACATTATCCCTATCAACGGTGAAAAATGATCCCCACAGTTTAGTCACCTCTCTATAAGGTTCATTAGTCCGGGTGACTTCCATCTTATTCTGAAAAACCGTTGCACGTTATTAAAATTATCCCAAAATAACTCTTAATCCGATCTAAAAATAAAAAGTAGCCCCATAAAAAAACGTACCAAATGCGTTACAGCCACAACACATTTCATCGCCCGTGTTCCCAAAACCTTACATGCGTAACTGGCAGCACGCTCATTGAGTTCCTTCGTGGGAGTTGTAGAAAAACCATACATTCCAAATCTAACTACACGCCGTTTATGCATGTGAAATTCTCTATCAAGAACATAAATCGCCTCTTTGGGAAGTTCCAAAACCCTTCCAACATCGATCAATCGAACTCTGTACTTTCCTCCATCAGCGCCAATGGATATGACCTGACCTCGTTGCATTCCTCTTTTGTTCAAATGGTCACCTGGATAGTTAACTTTGCAGTAATCTTGTACTTTGATCTCACCCAACGGAATCACGGGCAGAGAAGGGTCGCTTAACTTATCCAATTTCTTCACATGGGCTTCATGACCCCAGGTCAAGTATATTTCATTCACGCTTTCTATGTGAGCAGCTCTCATCTAAAAACAAAATAAAGTAAACAAATCGGCACAACTTTAAATATCCTAGTCGTCCGTTTTTTAATGGAACTTACAGCAGTAGGAATTCCTAATGGGATTTCTGGGACATCTTCGATACCCCAAATGAAGCCGTAGGTTTTTGGCTTCAAATTCAGCCTCTTTGATCCCATTTTTTACAAGATTCCGAGTGACCTTCACCTTTGACCTTTGACCTTTCCACTCTGACCTGAGATGTCCAACTTTTTAATGGGGATGGAATGAAGGGGATTCCAATAATTAATAATTCCACCACGCTTCTTTCTAATAATTGACTGGACTGACCTCCTTCCAGCAGAGATGAGCCGAGATTGAGCAGAATTTATAAATTACCACACTTCTTTATGCATCAAGAAAAGTATGCGTGGCGTGGGTAGTTTTTTTCACTATTCAACGGGGCCGTCCATACATTACGTCATCCTAAAAATTTAAAATTTAGGATCTTCGTTTTTACATTCATTTTTAACGTTTGATAAAAATGAGGAAGATAACCTTAATCCGACCTTTGACCTGTAGACCGCCCTAGCTTAATTGCGCAATTACCCTAAATCCTCACCCATATATATACCGCTCTCGTTAATTATGCCGCACACCTATCCTTTACATGTTAAAAGGGGTATCTCTTCTATGTTAAATGTGGGTGGGTTGGGTGAGGGTTTCGGGTAGTTTGATTAAAAAATAAAATAAAAAGCATGGAATAAAAGTATCCATTAATTACTCATTGGCTGGGCTGGGAAGGATAGGGGCACGGAAATAAAAATTTCTTAAATAGGGTCTGCGTCTCCGATTTTGATGGCTCTCCCTAGAAAAAACCGATTTTAGGGTTAGCTTTAGGAAGCTTTGTTATTCCTAGAATATCCCGACCAAACCCGGGTTCTTACTACAAAGGGTAGAGTAAATATCATAGACAAAGTATCACTTCGAGTAAATATGGCAATAAGTTTATGGCTATGGTAGAAGTTTCAAATCTTTCAAAAGACATTTATTTATACACACACGGTTACACGGCATTTTTATCATCTCCAGTTAAACATCATCATTATAATGTAGATAATTTTGTAGCCTTGAACATTCAAACAAATAATACGTATTACTGTTAGAACGGTGGTCAAAGACGATCAATTATTAGATAAGGTATTCCTTATCGTGGACAAAACTATACAGTTGTTGCTGTTTGGATGATTATAAAACCAAATTATGTGACTTTATTCTATAATCTAAGATTTCATACGCTGGCTAGACTTAATACATGGACACTATTTATTTTAAGTTACACTATAGTGCAGCCTTAATTACATTTTATTTCATTACATATTCCAAACTGTGCATTCCTATTTCTCAATACAATGGCAATCCGTCGTTCTAAAAGTACATGAAACCGAAACGGCATGTATTATTATTTTGATTTGTATTAATATTTACCCTTGCATACCCTCCTAAAACTGTGACAGGATACGCGTAATGTGACTTAAGCAAATGACGTTGCTTTTTAGTATTTCTTTAACTGAAAAAGCTTATAAGTTGCTATTGAGGATTTGCGTATTATACTTTCGTTTGTGCACTCTTTTTCTATTAAAAAATTAGCCATCTCTCGATCTACAATAAATTATTTTATTATTTTGCACAAGATTTCATTTCATAGAAACTTGCGCTTTATTAAACTTCTCGTAAGTGGTAATGTAATGTGTGAAACGTGATGTCAATTGCAAAATCTTAAGTTTTAATTGAAGATGATAGAGACACCATGCATTCTTCTCCTGATTCATTCATATGCTTCAAGAGTTTTGGTAGTTATTAATAGATTATACCCTTCCTGTTTAGTTTATAAAAGTTGTAAATTGTTATCATTTAATGAAAGCCACGGACCTTTTCTAACTTTTACTGTGTATAATACCCTATGATTTATCTTGGAATATTTATTAAGAAATGTATGATATTAATCGACCGTGCATGGATTTTCCTAAACAATTTTTAATAACTTGAATCTAATTTTAACGTATAAAACTGTCTTGAATATTTCATCTTAATCTTGATTAATTATGATTGTATCACGCCTATTTCAATGTGAAATTAAAATAATGTACCTATAATTAATATATTTTTGGGTTTGTAGATTACGTGGTTGTAAAAACCTTTAAAAAGCGTTAAAAAAATGCATTTAATGTTTCTGTTAGGGCAAGGGAGTGCAAGTTAAACTTATCCCAGCGTTTTGCGTCATTTCAATCATACTCTTTAGGTAGGTATTCTTGCTGATTTTTTTTAAAGCTATATTTAGGGCTGTCAGTCTTAGCATAAAGGAATAAAGGAAAGAAAGATTAAGATTCATGAGTCCAACTGTTTTAAAATTTAGGATGGCTTCGTAACTAAATTAGCAATAAAAAAATGAGAAGAAAGTGCTTCCTTAAATAAAATTCTTCATGACTGCTTCTATTCCATATACACCAATAGATACTATTAAAATCTCGTAGTAAAAATAAAGGAACAAAACGAAAAAAATATTGTAAAAAGATTTATTTCTTGAAGAAGAATTCAAACGCAAAATCATCTACAGAGAAACCTAATTCCGCGTATAGAACCGGCTTTGAAGAAAAATTATCAAAAATCATGACAAAAGAGGCAAGGTTTCACTAGAAGTAGTAACAAGAACAACATTGTAACATTAATTTGTACATTTATATTTATACCATTTAATTTATTTACCCATAAATTCTTAAGTCCTACTAATATACATAAATACAACAATTTAACTACCTCAAATCTGTGAATGTTAATATTCTAAACGTTTTGCCCTTAAAAAGAAGAGAAATACGCACCGACCGAATCTAAATTTTTTAGCAAACCTATGAACTAAAAGATTATCTGGTTTATGTGCTGGTAGTAAAAATTCTGTAAGTACATTACATCGCTTAGGGACTTTTAGGAACAAAGGGCACACGAGCAGTTTGTTTACTTGACTAAGACGTTTTTCATCAAATAGTGTCAGTAATCAATTAGCTTTACGAAACAACTATTAAATTATGGCAATTATTATTACATTAGATTACTACTACGTTTATATTTACTTATTTTCTGGGTAAGTACAGCGTACAACAAACAACATGTAAATTAAGTTGTATTTATACTTTTTTTTCTTATCCGTCTACTTTTACTATATCATTATTAGTCAACTTTTGCTGAAAGCTCGTGTAATCTAAATTTCTACTTTTAAAGAAATAAGTAGTTTAAAACAGATAGGCTAAGACCAGATTCCACTCTCAATACGCTACTAGACTTAGGACTGATTAAGCCGACAGACTTCCAATAGAATGAAATTCGTAAGTTTTCTGCGCAATTTCTGACAGCATTGACAAGGGTTGTGGTGAATTCTAAAGTAACACTGTGATACTCAATTATCGTTTGAGAATTCTTTTAGATAATGTAAAAAGCTGGTGTTTACGGAAATCAGTGAATTTCAGCAGCCTGAAGTGTGAAATCGATACCTTGACTTTCATAGATCAGATACTAAAAGAATAAAAGATAAATATTTTACATGAGCATTGGAAGGGTAAATTCTGACTTGAAACGCCGATTGACTTGCAATTTATAAAGTGGATGGTCTATGGGAGACCACACACAAACCACAGTCTAAAATGTATCACAGGGAGGAGCATTTGCTTTAGTCGTCCATATGGCCATTAGAACATTTATGAACTAACGTTAGATTAGTCTAACACTCTTTAAACCATAGGATCACCAGGATGATCTATCGTTTCCATTCCATCTGGAGGGACTCTGATCGTTCCATTTCCGTTATGAACTATTCTTCCATTTATATGACCGTTCGGAGGAGGGATATTTGGGGTTGTCGTGATGAAAGTTTCTATACTTGGAGGTGGTAACAGAGGAGAAGGGCTGGATGGCGTATGAACAACTCCGCCATTACTTGTGGCAGCAACTGTGTCCATACACTGATACAGTAGTAAATAATCGTCCTGCCATCACAAAAAATACCATTAAAATTAGCTAAGGACTTGAATTTGAAGATTATGGAAAACGCTTTTTGAAAGGTTTCCAATACTTACGAGGGTTTTCCATATTCCAGGCCTTTGCTCGTGATACAGTTTAGCATACATGTATGCATCAACATGGTTTTCCAAATTCATCTGCTTCATTAGCGTAGTCAAAGCGCAGAAAGTTGCCGCTTCAGTTCCACCAAACCTGCACAGTAAAAGTTAAGAAGCTCTTGAGATTAACGCATCCATAAATAAGTTAACATTCGTGTAAAAAGTTTCCCTTTGTAGAAGGCTAACCTGTCGAGAACCACAATTGGTCCTGAGGATGATTCTCTAAGAGAATCTTGAATAAAATTAACAAGTTCGAATACGCCGGAGGTGGGAGAGATCATACTGTGAGGCCAATGCGAACACTGAATCATCTTAATACATAGTTCATAGTCGTCCTGCAGTGATCCTATTGAAAAATCGCGAACAATGAAACAACCCTGATCAGTTTCTTGAGTAAGTTTCACTCGGAATGATTCAAAGTCCATATCATCTCCATGTGCTGGCCAGAAAGTAGGATATTCTTGGTTGTCTATTATTGACAGTACGACAACCGTTTGAACATTATGATCCCACAGCATTTGCCAAAACTCAGGGGTTGTATTATCTAACGGGTGCTGAGTAATCACAAACTCTTGCAAACGATGGTAGCCTAGAGGACGAAAAACATTGAAAATTAATTCGTCATTAAATACTTAATTTATCCATTTGCAAAAGCCTGAACTGCCACAGCGGCAACTGATTGGATAAAGCGTACCAGGTAAAAATGATGCGTTGATGTAGTCGCTACCATCTACGCCTGGTTTGGGTGTTAAAGCTACCCTATATGTGTCGGTGCAAACACAGTCTAGGTTTCGGTTTTTGGTTAAATTACATGCTTTTAAAGCACAGGACAAGTTAAAGTCTTTCGGAGAAAATTGTGTTACCAACTAAAAAAGAATAAATTACTATTTTAATTCATAGTTTGATGGTTTTTTCACAAATACGTTTAACTTGAATAGCATACCTTATACTGTCGCTCAAGAAGACTAGAAACTTCTGACTTTTCGTCGGCATAACTTCCAGAAAGTAGACTATGCATGTACCTTGATAAGTAACTCTTATTTACATTAGTTTCACCACTGAAAAATCAAGAAATTACGATTGCATTAAGATTACAAAACAAACTTTTTCGTCATTTAAAGAGGGTTTTAAGTAATTTACCACTCAATAGCTTCAAGTAAAGCATCATGTATAAAGATATACTGTTCTTCAGTTTGGACTAAAAAGTTTCGCTGCGTTCTTATGTGATTTAAAAATCCAAAAATATTCAAATCTCCTCTTGCACGAACTTGCCGAAGCATCGCATCCAATACTATGTAGGTTCCTGTTCGACCCACTCCAGCACTAAAAACAACATACAATGCATCACTCAGCAAAACAGCTCCAACGCTCCAACATGTAATAGGGGCGTTCAAAATGGCCTTTTTATACCTGCAATGAACGATTATCGGACCGGCATCCGTAGGGTTGGCAGCGGATGATTTTTTCACAAAGCTCAAAACGGGCAACGGATGGCTTGGGGTGCCATGATCAGGCCAGTTTGTATAATGGTAGTGATAAACAGTCCTTTCGCAAACTGTCTGCTTCTTTTTCTTCAACTGAGATCCACAAACGGGTTGAGAATACTTTAATGTGAAATAGTTAAGAAAGAAGCATCGTAAAATAAAAAAGTATTACAAGCCAAAAAGAAATGAAGTAACAAGGAATAAACTTGCAACTACGACAGCAAATGATTCGATAAGAGAAAAAAAAATACCAAATACCTTTAGGTGCTTTAATTGAAAAGTTCTCACGATGTACGTCGCCATTACTTCTTCCTTGACCAGTCTTACTTGAATGACTCCGTACGTTTCAGAACCATCCTTTGGCCAGTACATGTCGCATTTTTTCTAAACCAAACATTAATTAACACTTATTAGGTTTTATTGAATATCAAGTTGCATTATTTTGAGAGTAGCAAAAATACATGAGATTATATTAACCGTTGTCATTCAATCAGTAATGAATTTAACACATTTAATCAGGCAAAAGCTATTCCTTCACACACAGTGCATTAGACAACATTAAGATTTATATTAAACTGAATCTTTTTACTTGTAATCCCTAAAAAGACAGAGCAGCATTAAAAATTTGCAAATTGAGTATATCGGCTTAAAATGCAATTCCTTTTAATAAATATTCATGCAAAAATGACATGCACTTAAAAGATTCTAGGAAAGTATTTGTCTTTCACATCTACAACTTGTGAAATGCTTTGTAACCCTATGCCTATCGATCAATATTAAACAAAAAAATTAAAGTTAATAATTCTAAGAGGACGCCTACTTACTCTTCCACGTTCAACCAGGTTGGTGATCATAACAATGATATGAACATTATGCTCCCAGACCATTCTCCAGAAGCAATCAAAAGTTGAAGGAAGTGGGCCCTGTGTGCCTACGAAAGCTTGGGCCTTTCGGAAGCCATCAATATAATTGGCGTTAACATAATCAATGCATTTTTTCTGACCCGGCATCGGTTGCAGACGAACTCTTGAATGATCATCTATAATTTTTTTACAAAAAAAAATAAGGTTAAGATTTAAGGTATACTCAACACTGCCGATCGGACGGCGGCTCTAGGTTTCTTATAAAAAGATTTACACGCTTACAAGCTACAATGTTTAAATAGCGATTTTTCTGTTTGTTATCAGGATGCTGAGAATGCTCGGATGAGAATTCATCTTGTACAGAAGCAGACTGTATGACTTCATATTCTTTAGAAAAGCCAATGTCACCATCCACATGAAGTTCGGAAACATGTTTGGAAAATAAATGTGCAGGAACAGCTCGTTTGAGCTCATCAGCAGAGTCTCCTTCCCAGCCGGCACCTCCCAGCAAAGGTGGAATTCTAGGCGGATCGTCCAGATAGTAATATGCTCCTTGGAAACATCTCCTGCAAATGATTAATATTTTGAGGGTTAAATTAATTAGCAACACGCAAGGATTGGGATTCTTTAGTTTGTACCAAACTCAAGGACAATTCAAATAGCATAAACGTAAAATATCAGCCTTGCTGCAGCCCCACTAGTGGTAAATGCATATATACATATCTGATCTGCTACATTTCTTATAACTTTACAAATGACCTAAAAGTTTACACGAAAAAACAGTCACAGCTGCCTGATTTACTTGTTTCTAGACTTACCATAATATTTGAGAAGTAGTCATGTTACTACCAATATCATTATTAAAAAAATCTAATAACTACTCTCGTACCCTTTCCCAAGAGTACGAGTATCCAAAAACAAATTTCGGATAGCGTATTCCAACACTTAGTGTGTGTTTCCTTTAAAAATCTTGATTTATTTGATTTTGATATTTTTATGAATATAAAATACCTCCAATAGATGTAAAAAGTCATACAAAGGTAAAGTATTTGTACTGTGCAACTGAAAATGAATGAATACTATTCTGTAGCTACATAGGAAAAAATCGAATTGAAACAGTTCAATTGCATGGATTTATGGACAATTAAATAAACTCGTTTAAGTAGAATTAATAACTTTTTGAACTGCTGAACATTAAAATCCGGTGCTTAAAGTGAGGTTTATGTCTAATGGCCTTACCTCCAGATAATAAATCCAATCAGGAGAAGGATAAGGATGAATGAAACACAGATAGAAATCGTTATCATTGTAGGTGTAAACTCAGTTTGCGATCGAGGCGGAGCAACCGTTCGCACTTTCTCGCAATTAAGCTGCATAAGAATTTTTTTCGAGTCAGAATACTTTCCCTTGTACACCTTTTCTGTTTCCAAGACGCTCCGTGTTCCACCTCGAACTTTGACTTCGTACATTGTATTAGTGGTCAAGTTTTGGAGCAAGATCTGAAACAATAAATCGGGATTTGTACATTTTGCATACAATTCTCTCTGTTGTCAAAAGATGTACATGCTCCTTACTACTAGATATGATTAAACTTACCGATTGTTCCAACTGGTCTGCATGTGCATTTATAGTAATTTCTTCAAAATCTCTCCAATCCTCACTCCGGTAGTCTACATAGTAGAAATCAATAGAGTTGTAGAACTTTAAAGGGCGATGCCACGCGATGAATAAGGCGTATTCAGATTGACAAGAAACATTGAAAATGCTCGGAAGACTCGGTCCCCTGACATCCGTTTTAACATTAACATCATCCGACGATTCCCCTTCATTCTTCCAAGTAAAAGCTTTCACCCAGATTTTGTAGTCTGTGAAAGCCTCTGCAAGAAGTCAATTACTTTTGAAACATCAAATTCATTCCGTTTTTAAGTGCAAGCATATTGCAGTACATTACTACCCAAAATCATAGTTCTGTCTACCAAAATCTCCCATTTCGGAACGTGTAATACAAAACAGGAGCCGTACCTAAATTGGACAGGGCATATTTCATATGCTTGACAGACTGCTTTACAGTAACCACTCCAGTGAAGTTGTTTTGCATGTAGTAGATTCGATATCCTCCCAGATTTCCGTTGGGCTTTGAGGGCTCTGACCAGGAAAGTTCCATCATTGAGTCCGTTACCCATGCGATCGTTAGATTTCGTGGCTTTTCAGGGACTTAAATGTACAAAACAGGATAAAGTTAGCACATTCGTTCAGTATCTCAACCACAACTACATCAATGCATAGTAGTATTAAATGCTTCTGAAGAAATATTGCCCATCATTCATTGCAATCCATTAGATAAAACAAAATCCTTTCAGCATAAGAATTTGACGCAACATCCGAGGCAGAACCAATGCACCTCAAAACCAAAACTTATTTTTTCGTTTCCCATATTAATTTAATACAACCCTAACACCGCGCCTATATAACGCGGCTAGTAACGTAAATTTGGTGGAAATTTTTGTCTTAAAAAAGGGGGCGACAGTCTAAACGAGGGCGACAATTTGATTAAGTATATTTCTTTTAATAACACCAATCTGTGACCCAAACATTTGTACAATTACGTGAAATATTCAAAAAAGTTAGCCAGGTAAATAAGTCAATAAGCAGTAAATTAGTCCTCATGTGCAACGTTTTCGTCATATTTTTCCAGTTTTGGGCGATGGGAAAATAATAGGTTGGGTGGACATTGTTGTAACTTGTAATAACCGGAAAAGAGAATGCTTACAGTCAGTCAGAACCAACTAATGAGCAACTACCAAGTAAAACAGAAATCTTAAGTCGGATATTCTCATTAGATAATCTTTTAATAGATAGATAGCATGAATTTGTGATTCATTTGTTTATCTAAAGCATTTAACATATGCTGGGTGGGTAATTCTTAAAATTTTATATGCGACTAATAAGCGAATTGCGACTAGTACGTTGAAAAATTTAGACTCCGTAAGTCTGCGACATACGAGCGGGGGCGTCATATAGGTGCGGTTTTAGGGTATTTAAAATTTTAACGTACAGCTCAAAATGTACAAGTTCAAAATTCCTATATTTATCATTCTCATACTCTGAAAGTTACTCTTCAAATTTAAGATAAATAAACTTATTAGTTACTACTGTCTAATTAAGAGCATTTAAGCCGAGAAAAGCATAAGTATCCACCCAAATAACTGAATATAAATATCAGTTAGTTATCAAACTGTCCATTAAATAAACAAACTTGGCTGCTGCATTTTTATTACCAAATAAAAAACTGTTATCTTCCCATTTATGATTTACAGACTCGTACTCTTGTACAGTCTATAGATTTCCAGTCCCATTCAACCTCGCCTTAAATAATCTTAAGGTTTTTAAACCATAACCCATGTTTGGGTGTCATAACAATTTTGGTATTTTTTTGCTTTTATAAAAGATCCACCCATTCAACATTTTTTAGGTCCTTCCATTACAGTAAAAGCTTCCAAACATACAAGTTACCCATTTCATATGCCCGGCAGAAGTATAGAAAGTTCATAGTACCATGGTAATCTAAATCTGTGACCATGGTTAGCTGTGTACTTCTGTTGTCTGTTGTCACCATTGCATTTCTCAACTTAGAAAAGCCAATTAAGACGAGCCAAACATTAAAAGCTTTGATGGACCCTACTGGGCACATAACATGCAGAAACAGATGGTTTGTTTTTAAAAAAAAGGAAAATGAGTTCCCTTATCCGGTTGCATTGCGTAAAGGTTGGTTGGTTTAAATAGAAAAATTTACCCTCAATGGAATTATGAAATGTTAATAAAAACATTAGGATACAGATCCAGCAAGAGCAATCAAGAGGAGTTTTATGTATGTTTACGGATAGACAGACTTTAATTCCAGACGAATAAGGTTTTGTATGATGACCACTGAAAAGTCCTAATATCCCTTTCCTGTAAAAATAAAATGCTCACTGAGAGTATAATCCCTGTGTTAAGTGGTGTCATATTTCGGATACAGACTCAAATCTTTCAGTACTTCACGTCGTTTTTGTACATCCACTAATGTCCCTGCATGCTTTCTTGCTGGACTGAACTGAAAGACGTTCCTTTTGTGATATCTATGTAAACGGGTAAACGCTGCATATTTACTCCTGCTACACACTTGGAAGGAAGCAGCAGGAGTTAAAGGCAACCTTTTAAAAGCTCACTCATCATAAGTCGACAAAGAGTTCATTCATGTTTTAAACAGTTTTAAACAAACTCCAGCCTGCCATAAAGATGTTCAAGTTCAACGCGTGGATCAGCAATGGAAACTTCAAACGACATATGGAACCAAGGAATGGATATCAATGGAGGCATATATAGGAAAGGTGAAAGGGACCTCCAACTCAAGAGTTTCTATAGTAGTCCAACTTATTGAGTTTCTCCAAGGAATACAAAAATCACAAAAAATGCTTCTGAAAACAAAAATTGGAACCGGCAGGAACCACACGGGTTTTGTACTGGTATTTAAAAAAACACATGGTAAGTCCCCCTATATTTTCTTGAACTATCTAGTCTAGTCCTTGTTAGTCTACGCTTAAACGTGAAATTAAAAATCAGATTTTTTATTAAATCTGTCGGGACTATTATTTGATGTCAATTTTAGTTTCAGCAATGTCATTCAATATTTCACCGAAGCTCATTTCTACTTTCACCACTACAATTTCCGAAGGACCACATGCACCATCCGTCCGAGAGACAAAGTCTCAAGATATAGTTAGTTTTTTATATCTTCATATTTTAAATCTACTACGGCCTACAGGACATAACAACCAAATCTGCTATACCCCATGAAAATCAAAGGAAATTGAAATTAGCGTTTTGACATATGACACAGACAGTTGCCAGTTTCATCCGGTTTAAACATACAAGAAAGAAGAACACATAGCATATCCAAATTTAGTTTCGTGGATCTTTCCGCTCCGCCTACTACCCAATTTGACTTCCTTCCTATCCATTTACTCCATTTACTTCCCTTCATTTACTAACTAACTACACTTCTTTTATCGTACGAAACCTCCAGCAATGTTTCCTTCCACTACTGCAAGAACTTGAAGCTTCTTCTTGAGCCAACCAAACATCAAAATCTTGACTACACATACATACTTAACACAAACAACTGGAACCTAAGTGATCACGAAGAAGAAATAAGAGGAGAATGATGAGACAGAGCTAAAGAAGTCTACAAATAAACCGTTATAAACGGGCGTAACGAAGGCTAGCGTGGGGTATTGGAGGCAAGTTGCGACATTTTATGGTTTTGAGGGAAGTGGAGACATTTGGGATGTCAGGGGAGGGTTGAGACATTTTTTGGGTGTTGGGGAAGTAGAGACATTTGGGGTGTCAGGGGAGAATTGAGACATTTTTGGGGTGTTGAGGCAAGTAGAGACATTTGGGATGTTGGAGGCAAGTGGAGACATGACCAAGGTCCGTGGGGGTGCACAAATAGGTTCGAATGAAGTTGTTGTAGTAGTGGGTTTGATTTGGTAAATAGAGTCTCACCTTGCCCCATTTGATCTTCGGAAGGTCATAACTTTTTACCTGCGTGTCACAAAACAATTTTGATCATTGTTTTGAAATGCCGTAGTAAGTACCTTTCCAACGATACCATGGTTGGTAGGGGTTAGAATAGACGAATTTGTGACCTTTGACCCCACTCCCCAGGGTATGACCGAATTAGCCCATCTACGAACTCCCATAGTTTCTTGACCCCAAACACCGAAATCCGAAAACAGATTTTAAAAAGTTCAACGGTTCGATAGTTATCGCTCGGACGGACAGTCAGCCAGTCAGCCAGTCAGCCAGCATTACAGAGCATTAACATAAAGGCTTCGCTACGCTAGCCTTAATAAGCATTCATAAAATCCATAAACCATCACCAACGGCTTCATCCCCATGTCAATTAGAAAGCTAATAATCATAACGTTAAATCGCCTCTAAACCTAAACTTCATCTTAAACTATAAAAACGCCGAAGAACAAAGACTGCCAGCGTCACATAATATCCTCATGTTCGAAGTTGTAAACGGCAGGAGGCATGCACCACCGTAAGCTTAATCAGGAGATCAGGACTGTAAGTATTTATCAACCACCCCCGTTTCATATTTAATTTTAACTTTAAACCTCCTGCAGACTTTTAAGCAAGCCAGAACAGCGACTTGGTTTTAAAGAGGCAAGAAAGAATGATGTTGAAACTGGAGACTGATTGAAATATGGCTATACACTGTCCTCGTAAAATTAAGTACAGTAAAATGGCCCTTGAGCCTGAATTGGGTGTCAAGTGTTGCCTTGCTGTGAATGCATGGATCGGTAAACGAACATGAGCATTAGTCTGGAAATTAGAGAGAAGTGCAAGAGTGCAGCTTAATCAGTAAGTCTAACCTACTATGATGTCCAGGATGCGATTACGACTGTTAGGTTTTTATATTGTAATTTATTTGTAAAAAACTAAAAGCCTAACTAACCGTATAACTTTACATACTTCTCTGATCTTTCAGGAATGCTTCATCCACACTATATGCATAAACGGATAGTAATTATAAAAAAGCAAAAAATGGCTCACGTTGCACGTGTATTTATTTATTTACAGTCATGTAAATATAAAAATTACGCCACTTTGCAAAAGGGTATTCAGTTTTTTCCTGAGAACTAAAGCTAAAATTATTTACAAAAAGGACACTTGCACAGTTATGTAATGCATCAGCGCAGTGCAGTAGTATTTAAATGAATTTAAATTATGTTCTGAAGCTATAGTGTTGGGTTCGAGTCACAAAGATCACGTCCTCTTTAGTTAACGGATACACGTGCAACATAACGTAACGTAATTAGGCTGACAATGACGATGAATTCAAACTGATGATCATTACAAATTACATACAAGGTAAAGAAATCTTCGTAGACATAAAAATAGGAAACTTGTCACATTACTGAAACTGCAAATGCTTTTACTCGACGTATTTATTTTCTAACATTAAACTATCTACGGATAACGATTAGGATATCACTGAAACTTATTCAGGTCGCTATGCAATCTTTAATACACTTTAACTGGACTGGGCCTATTTTTGCCAAATGCAGAAAACAAAAGTTAAACTCATTACATTTTATGAGCTTCCTGTTTACAAAACTGAATAATCTCATCATAATAAAACAAGGCAGACAATAAGGGAACCGAGCAACAGAGAATTCTAAAATTCGATTACGCCAAATCGAGTGGGTTTAAGGTAAATTAGAAACTGAAGAATAGTGAATATCAATATCAAGAGACAATAACAATCTCCTAAAAATACTCTGCTCTGGCGACAACATGCTAGGAAGAAGCTTCTTTACGAAGGAAGTGAGCTGAGTGAAGTCGTGTTTTAAAGAAAGAGCTGAACGATGGGGTTGTACAGGAAAATAATTTGATCAACTTCAAAAACACATATTAGAAAAGTACACGAGAGCCATTACTCGGAGGATAAGAAGCTTTTAAGCGTCTAAAAGCATTACTATCCTTTGATACAAGAACAACACAATGCACTCTATACAATGAAAAACTCTTCCATTCCACTAGAATCTTCCAAGATATCTTGAATCAACTAAAAACTGCCTACAGAAGGTTATCTGTCAAGAAATGAGCTACGCTGTACCGATTTCAACATAAAGTCCATAAACAGTTGGCATTAGGCATGAGTAGAATAAGGTTAATCTGAGAGAAAAGCTGATAAAGAGTCTAAACAACACCGTCAGTTCGTTAGACAGCTTTTATGTTCACCTGAACAACACATACAAAAGCAAATGTTGAATAAGAGTTATTAAAAACTCAGCCATGTAACTCACTTTTATACAGAGAACAGTATTTTTATTATTGGAGTCATAAAATAATACTTGGGTCAGTACCAGCGAGTGCAGTAGTTAGTCGAATAACAACAACAGCGACAGGTAGACATAAAAAGATTACTGACAAAGAAAATTGATTACTTCGTAACCATTATGATAGTTAGTCTAATCCAACAATGACAGTTTTCGTGACTATTCCGCCTAAAAGCTAAAATGTTTCTCGAGTCGATGCGTACGGTTTGAGACTTCCAGTTACCATGGTGCTGACCTGACCTGACAGTACTTTCCAAATCAACGATATTACTTTACCTTAGTTTGACATTGCATGACTATGGAAATGTATAACTGATTAAAATATAAAAAACACCATTTCACTCTACTCTCTACTAATGAACCTTTTATTGTATCATATTATAATATCATTGTCACTCCAATAAATCATTGAATTGAATTGGATTGAATTGATAAACTGGTAAAATATTCTCGTTCTTTAGTTTACTCCAATCTAAGCAAACCTAGCAACCACCAATTTAAGAAATTAGATTTGAAATACACCCCAATAAGGTATTTTCCATCCATCACCCATCCTTCTATCTAAGGTCTGGAGTTTACTATGTGTAACCTTTTTTTTACTTAAATAAATGCATTTCCACAATTGTTGGAAAGCATTGAAAATTTAAAGGCATGTGGATTGAATAATAAATACCTCGATCATCATCATCATAAAATGCTGCTTCCTTTTCTTCTACTTCAGGCATAATTGACCTCAAATCATACTGCTGGACATGAACATCATCGGCAGATAAAACTCTAAAATCGTTTTCAGAAAAAGCCGGCTCCACCTCTTTGGGCTGATGTTCATCGAAGGCAGGATACCTGACTATATCTTCAATTGGAGACTCAGATTCCGGAGTAGCGGTTGTAAAAAGTGATATTGACGGACCACCGCCAATGAAACAAATCAGAGCGGATGTGATCAAGAATAGACTGGAAACAGATTTCGTAGATAAGAGCATTGCCTTCGTCTTCAGTCTTCCAGCAATGTTTTTCGACCCTATCGGCTCCGGCATGCAGGGAGATTCCATCCCCTTAGCGCTCTTTAGAATATTTTACGTATGCTGATCGAAGAAACGTTTATAAAACTTCACAGGTTTCTTCAAAGGCACGAATATTTCGTGCAAAACTGCATCAAATTATGGCGAGACTGGTGTCGCAAGCGAAATAAAATAGCTGAAACAAAGAATCATAAACGCAACGGTGAAAAAAATCTTTCGCCAATCAGATAAGCTGAATTCCTTCATTAGATTCAAACAACCAATAACTGACATGACATGAACAAAATTTTAACTTCCTGGTGCTTTAACATCATTTTAATATATATGCCTCAAACTTTGCATCTATTTCGACATGCTGCATACGGCTTCTTCGTGATCGGGATTCAGTTCAGTGTCAAAATTCTTAAAAGAATCACAGCCAGCTTTGATTAATATTTATAGCGTACTAGTCTGCCAATGTTTTCGGGTTTTATCTTCATCTTGTGCAATGAATACCTCGAAAAAATTAACATTTAGTTAATCTATTAACTTGATCATTTCTTGTTTTCTTAATAAAGCCAAAATTACCTACCTACCTTCGGTAGGATGACTGCAAAAAAAAGTACCTACCGTATTTCCGGCAATTACTCCTAGAAATTCCTACTACATTACTCCCCCCTCGAAAAAAATCCCCCTATCCTTTCCATGTTGAAAATTAAAAGTCGCCCTATCTTCCCCATGTTAAAAGTTTTTTCAATTTTTGCTTTGAAAATTAACTCCCCCGGGAGAGTATTTTCCGGAAATACGGTATAATCTGTTCTTAACAATCAAATTCAGTCAACAGAAACAGCCTTCATAATCTCGAAAATGTATTCATCCCGTCGCGTCGTTAGCGCTAGCCGCCGGAAGTGGCGTGTACAAACCCATAAAAATTCAACCTGTATAACTTTTATCATTGAATGATCAGCCTGTCTACGAATAATAGTTCCATAAAAATAATTATCAGCCTCATGGCATCTTCAGAGCGAGAGATTCAAAACTTAAGCATAGCACACGACATTACACAATAATAATGTTTAATTTGCTGTCGTCAGAATAAATACTAATAAAACACGGTGTAGTTATGAAGTCACTCTTCAAGTAATCAACAACTAACCATGATCTTAAAATCATTTTTCACACTGATATTCCTACTAAACCTCTTGAAGCTTTCCTTACGTTAATACTCCTACACAATTGTTTGTAAGTCAATCACCCAATCTGTCAGAGAATTAGAATGCTTGAATACTTAACTACTCATCTTTTGGCTGAATGAAATTGGAAGCTTCATTAAATCTTTAAACAAACATTAATTCAGTCAGTAGACATGTTTTATTAACCAACCTCAAGTATAAATTAGACAATAGAAGTAAATCATACGTAATAATAATATCCTTCTCATCGTCATCATCATAAAACATTTTACAACCTAGCTTTGCACAAAAGAAAACCCACACGTGCTCTTTAATTGATATCAAACGACGTAGATAAACGTGTGACAGTTTACACGACTAACTACTAAACTATAAATAGTAAATAATGTGCAGATTGCAAATCTCATTTTCTGATAAATGCAGCACATTAATGAGAGGTACTATTATTACTTAAATTGGAACTTAATGATTGGCCATTCTAATTTGATTGTGGTGTATTCTATAATTCTATGATCCATCTGATTATGCAAGTTTCTAATCCATTATTATTTTGATGATGCGTTGTTATGAAGAATACTTATGAATGACTTGGCTAAAAATTGGCACATGAGGTAAATGATAGCCTTTCCTTCCGTTTTCTTCTGTGTTTTCTTATTCAGACTTAATTAAGCACTGCATCCATCTTTAAAACTCTTCTGTCGATAAGCAGTTATTAATAATTCAGTTTAGTTTAACTATACACGGCAATGTTAACTTTAACTTATCTGACTTCTCATAACTACTCCGTGGGGAACTAACGTTTCGTGGGAATTTAATCCACACTGACAACCACACATATGATTATGATTGGCAATGATGATTACAAGTATACTTGTAATTAAAACATGAGTACCAGTTTTGATGTCGTTAATCAATCATAAATAATGAATGTTCAATGCAGAGAACAGGAGTAAAGACAGGGAATGAATAGCAGATTGGAAGTGGTTAAACGGCCATGCAACTTTTTATTTTAGTACTTCGTCTATTTAAGTTGTAGTAACGATATATCATGTAACTTTCAAATAATCTTAATCAGTATTAATGTCTGACTCAGTCTCAAGACAGGAGGATTATGTTCCTCATTACATTTTCTAGTTTCAGTTGTGTTTTCACAGACATGTACTTTTATAGCTGTTGACTATTGCAGTTATTAGGCTTAAGCGTAATTAATTCGTTATTTAATAGATCGATAGGATGTGTTTAAAGTCAGTGGAAACCATAAAATACGTTCTCCAAGCCTGCTAATAAAATAAACATATTGTTACAGCCAATCGATATTTTAAAAACTCCAGAAATAGTGCTAGTTGCGGTTGCAAACCAAGCCAATGTACCAAAACACGTATAATATCTTTACATCCGCCCCACTCCTGATACATATTGACATTGGTTGGTTAATGGTTTCGGTTAGTAATGTGATTAATGGAAATTATGTCTACTATGTAAGCCTGTCTTCTTTTATTATATACAACACAAAATTAGAAAGAACCAGTATGAGTTTTGCAACCTGTATAAGCTGAGTTAACTTTTAGATGAACTATCAATTCCTTGGCAGTAATACGCAACCAATCAATTAAAAAGTCTTGAGTTATAACTTGTATTTATCCAAAAGGTAAAGAATGCACTCACCGATTCTATTATAAATTCATAACTCATCAACCAAGTATGTTATTTTACTATTTGCATCTGATGCAAGGCAAACCATTGCAACCGAGTAGTGGAACGATTGAGCTAGTTAAAGCCCTTATTATGTACTACTAAAATATATGTTTTAAATAGCTAAAACTGAAGGAAGCATGGAAGTATGTTGGCTAATTTGTTGCCTTACATTAACTTAGCGTCTGCAAAGTGGTATCTTCCCTTCTTTCCTTCATCCTGACTTGACTATCTCTTATTATTTAACTTCCCACTATACTACACCCACACTAACAACATAACGAATACAACATTTAAAAAACCAAGTTTATGAAGCCCTTGTCTGCCTTGTCTCTGATTGCTTGCTCTAGTTTTTGTTCATTTTGTTTTTAGCTGATTGAATAAAGCATAAAAGTTCCTTAGAACAATTAAGGAACTGCTGCTGCTCTATAAGCCTAGCCGAAGTTTGTCACCAAACAAAGAATTAACAAACAATCTTATTGATACCATTATTAAGTATCACTAATACTTTATGTGGCTATTTATTTTAGACTAGAAAGCACTGACCATAAATACGGTGCTTTTTCACTAACTAGTACGACCTACGGTTCCTCATATCTCCTGTTTGGTTGCAAATGCCTTAATGAAACGGACAAAAGGACAATCAATTAATTAATTTCTCCTCGTTTATAAAGAGAAAAAGAGATAATGATTTAAGAGTCTTCCGGTAGTAAAAATGAAAACATAACTAGAGTACACAAGTACATTAGATATCCTTCCACTGATGCCTACACCCTTTGGAGTTGGCTCTCTCTCTAGTAATTTTATGACAAACTATGGACTAGACGATATCATTTTACTGTCCGATTTTAGTTTAGGAGTATAAAACGTATCGCTTATCTTGTTACTTAAGGCAGATTTTCCTCAAACTACAGAGTACAAAGAAGACAACAGCCGACAATAAATGCATGAATAATTTAAATATGTTTTCAACAAATCAGTAGCTATGTGTATGCATGAAAACTGTTGTAATTAAAATGTCTGCCCTTCTACATTCGTTGTCACAGTAAAATAACCCACGCTGAAATCATAACTTTCCTCAATCCAGCATTCATTACTTGAATAATTTATAACTCAAAAAGTTATTCTAAAACTGATTAAGCAGTGAAGCGAATGATTAAAATTTACTTCATGATTTTTTACAAAAATTATCTACCATACAAAAGTTAATCATTTCATAAAGAACTTAATAGCTTTCTGCAAAATCCATCTCCTACATTCAAGCATTTCGTCATCTTCCTTCATATAATGCATTGTACTCTGCATAACTAATTTTGCATAACTAACTAAGCTGATACAATACTAAAACAAATCCCCAGATAGATAATAAGGAGGTCGAAGTATATTTTAAAACTTTTGTAATTATTTCCTTTGAGACTTGAGCCGTTTCTTGGGTTGAGTATTGAGTTATTAACATAAACCTTGAAATAACTACTAACTATTTATTATTATTACTTTTAACCTTAAACTATTACCAGTTAAAATAACAGATAAGAAAATCCATTCTAGAGTTAGTAAAAAGCAAAACGGAGATTGGCACTTCAATCCAATCGATACATGGATTATTGCTTGGTTTTTCCACTTAAGAATGTCAAGAAGAGCTAAATTAAACTAGACGTTACTGAATAAAACAAATAAATAAAACGGCCAGATATTTTAAGTAGGGATACAGTATAGAAAATGTCATTGTCATTTACGATCACGATTTTAATCCAAACTTTATTGACATTGACACGACAGAGAAGAAACAAGAAGGGAGGCCTGTCTTCAATCTAACGGGGAAAAAGCGTCAACCGCTTTTCATTCTATGCTTTTTTAAACTGTCAACTGGTTTGTGCAAATTATAACACGATGTAGCTAAACTATTAGCTCAACAGTATGCCTTCTTCCTCAAGTAAAAAAAGCATCCGTATCACTTTAGTTGTGTTCAAATAGACTGGAAATGAAATGAACCGTTAAATAGAAAGTTCCTTTCATCAATATAACTTACTGCTTATCTTTAATTTCTACAAAATTATTACACACGAACTAGGCTATTTAAAAAACCTACTACTTTCCTTAATGAAGAATACTGCCCTATTGTCTACTTTAATTCAAGTTAACTATACAGATAAATTATGTACGATTTGCTATTTATGTCGTTGTCTAGTCTACAAAAAGAAACTAACACTTTTCTTCTCATCAAGGTCTTCGAAAAGAAAAAGTATTTTCTCATGGATTCGATTGTTATTGTGATTGGTACTTCTGATAGATAAGGTGTTTACTATCCTTGTAATACTGTCACCACTACAGAGTTCGAACAGGCATGTAATAAATAAATAGGCTAGGCCCACGCCACAATTAGAATACCTGACTGTGACTGACTAAACTAAACAACAGTCAGAGTCAACAGTAGCTAAAGCCGAAGCCGAGTAACATAATGTCAATCCAAGATATATTACTAGAGTAACCTTATTAATAGTTAATTAAACAAATACATATCACAACACCTGCCAAAGGGTGATGGGATAATGTAATGGGGTTTCCTCGAATAACGTATGTCTAGTGTTAAAGTCCGCATGCAAAAATTAGTAACCTTGATGATTTTAACAACACTTTTTTTAACGTCATCGAATGAGGAATTTAACTGTTTTTGTTTACTTAAATACTAATAAGAACTTATCTGGACTCAACCGAGCCGTGTTGACCCCATAGGATCAGTGAACACTAATACTAACAAACACAAACAGGCAGACGATACACAAGGATTAATGAATCATGCTTTAAAAGTAGTTATATAGAGTAGTTTAGGAGTTCAGCATTCTCTAAAATGTAGTTGTATTTAGTGTTCGATAATGCCGATTTTTAGCTTATAACCGATAGAAACTTTAAAAAAGCATTTTTGACTGAAAGTTTTGATCCTGAATGAACTGTTAACCACTGTAATGCACCTTACAAAAAGCTTAAAAACATGCCATTTAATGTTTCTGATTTATGTTCGCTTGCAAATAAACTTTGAATAATGTTTTTACAAACTTCCACATAAAATGTTTATGCAGGTTACATCAATTAAATTAAACGGCTGCTACTAAGAATCGCTTCTTATATTTGTTTGCTATCGTTAAAAAAAATTTATAATGCATGAAAAATGATCGAATTTAAAATACTGACATTACGAAGGGTATGATTTAGTTTAAGTTCACTTTTGGTTTACATAACCCGTTTTTCAATATGCAAATATTTACATTCGTTTCAAAATCCGACCATCTCTGCACCTTCCTCGTGGCTGGCCTTTTATAAGTTTCCTTGTAAAAGTTCAAAACACATAGCAGAAATGGTTCTTTAACCATAGATTTAACCCATTTTGTTCATGTCATGAAAGCCATCTTTATAAGATCGTTTGAATGAATACATACATACTTGTTAGAAAATTAAGGTAGTTCTGTACCTGATATCTCCGAACTGCTTCTTTGTTTGTTTGTTAACGTCAGAAAAACAGACGCAAGTTAGTCTAAATTCTTATTTGTTAATCCCAGAGCCTATCTTTCACTAACTAGCTCATCTACTCTCTACTTGGTTTATACTTTATACAAGTTCAATCCGACTCCGACATTCGGTTTATGTTACGATCCGAATTTACAAAAGATGTCTGCTATTTTTTTAGCTTGAATTTAATCGGAAATAAGTAACAGTATCCGGTTTAAAATTTTCTGAATACGTTTCCTCCTTCCTTTCTCTGTCCCTATTATATGGCTACTTTAGCTTTACCTATTGCTAAGATTGCCCAATTTTAGAAACAATCCTCGCCTTTTTTGGTACTGGTTGTTACACCAAAATGTAAATCCGTGGACAACTACCATCTTAATCTTCCCTTCTTTCTTGGGAGAAATAACCAAAGAAGTTGAAGTTCTTTGCTCAAAATTCACTTCTGGTCCATTGAATTAGGAAATATCTCGGAGGAGGAGAATATAGGGATTTCGGTGTATTTATGGCCTTTTATTCCTTCGACCGTTCAATAATACCTAAGAGTCTTGAAAGTAAGTAGTGCGGGTAGTGGTAGTGGGTGATGGCGAATCCAACTGCTTCCTCTGCCCCTTTCTCAACGAAACTGAACCGATTCCGTTCCAGTTAGCCAGCCAGCCTTTCTTACGGCTACCCGGTTCCCCGAAAACACTGTTTTCTCTCCGGAATTCACAGAAACCTCCCTCCCACGATTCCCTATTCTTTACATCCTTCTGGCCTACGATGTAGTATAATATCAGGGTTCTTTTATTCTTCTACCCGGCTCAACTTTATATAAAAACGGGTCCGGGTAGTAACCAACTCTTGTGTTGTTGAATCCAAAACCCAACCAAAACTGATCAATGATACAGATGTCCCCACTCCTCCTCCCCTTTTGCAAACAAATCTTTACTTTATTCCACGGACGACCAGCAAAACAAGGACTGCTTGTACTTATCCAGTAATTATTTAGCCTAAGAACCCGAAATACTTCAATAACCGGGCACAACCACCTTAACTACCCGGTTGCTGAATACCCGGTGGTAGTAAATAGGTAGGTTTCTTGTCTTTCCCAAAATTAGTAGGTACAACTGTCTTGAAAAAAGGTTGGATTGTGAGAATTATCCGGATGTGGACCAGACAGATATTATAATTAGCTGAACCTATGCTTTTTACCTCCTCCTTGCCTGACTCAAATAAATTACTGACTTGAGTTAATTTCTTAGAAACCCATTGAATAAATAGGCTCAAAAAATAATTAAGCTTTTTCCTTCTATTTTTTTAAATCCTGTTGCTGTGTAAATAAATTTTACTTGGACGTGGACAAACTTGACATTTGTTAAATAAATCTTGGCAGTAAATGAAATCGCTAAATTTTAAATAAATAATGGGTAACAATTCTTCTTTCTTGTTGTAATAAAAATAAACCCTTGGAACTCCAGTTTTTTTAAAAGAATGGCCAATAATAAAAAAAAAACAAGGATAAATAATAAATATCGATGATTCGTTTGGTAGAGCAGCTCGTTTTTTTAGGGCATAACTTGCAGAATTAACAAAATATAGCTGGAGTTGTTAGCCCCTTTTTCCTCGTTAAATAAAATAAAATAACCACATTAGGTAAATCAACTGTCAGTAGCCTCCCTCAATAAAGCGTGGAGAGGCGAGATGGGGGTTTTTTTTTGGTATAAAGTTGGTTCTTCTTCAGAGTAAAACTTTAAAATCCGCAACAATGGTAGAGTTTATTTCACCGAGTTCAGTCTCTCTATCGTCCAAAAGTGGAGATTTGAGAAGGATTCACAGTATATAAAACCATCTTTCCAAGTTTCAGCCTATGATTTTTAGAAACTTGTATTTTTTTTAAGTTGATGTCTTAAAGATGCTCTTCTTTTTTCTAAGAATGTATCGAGGATTGGATATCCATTGAAAAAAGCTTTCCTTAATACTGGTAAAGTATAGGTATCTCTATCAAGGTTTCAAGTAGATGTGAATTGTAAAACGCACGTGTTCCTTCGTCCTGTACTAGTACTAGCTGAGTAATTATGTAAAAAGTTAATAAAAATATATTTTGGGATCAAATCCTAATGGATGTGCTTAAATTGCTGCTGCATGCAGGGCAGGGTGGACTTTTGCAGAGCTCAACTAGTAGTAGTATTTTTTAGTTAATTTTTGTACAGGAGAGTTTTGCATTAAATAGACACGCACGTAAGAAGAGGATTGAACGAAGACTGATTTAAAACTGGGAAGAACAGAATGTGTTGGGATAACATGGGAGACGTTTCTTTATAATATTTTTATGGTATAGAATAGATGCGATGGAACTAAACTTAAGTTAATTTTATGCTTTAATAAAAGTAACATTGGCCTGCTAGGTCTTCTCGTTCTCTGCGTAGATAAAGATGTATAACTTTTAAGGAAAGTTGCATGGAATAGACAGTAGAATTTTTCTACGTTTGTATAGTAATAAAAACTTGTACATAAAGCATAACAGCAGCAGTGCTTGTATCCTGCTTTTGCCTTGGACCGCATCATCTCTACTTGTAGAAAAACTTAGTGATATGATAACGAACGGGGCAACTCTCAGTACGTGATATTGGATTGGATGCATTTACTGAAACTTACAAGCAAAATGTGTTTAAGGATAAGGACTCTATCCTTCCAGGCAGGCACTCTTAATGGGGTTTGGAGAATAGACGTAGTTATGTGTGTTAGTTAAGCAGTTCAGTTTATCGGTTTTTGTCACTTTTCAATCCTCACATAGCAAGAGAAACAAGACATATGGCCAGCATTTTTATACCATCGTAATGACACTTATCCGTGTTTTGCTGCAGATAAAGATACTATAGGAGCTACTATTGCATGAATGTACGGAAACGAGTTCCAAAATGTATTGATAAACTGTTTCAAATCTCTGTATTCGGCTGATGCTAGCTCGTCATTCATCATAATTATATTACTGGGACTGGGAATCGATATTTTCCCTGGGAAGTAAGGTAATGCCGGTAATGCATATATGCAATGTTATTTTTAAGCTGGTGAACAAATGCGGGTAGTATTCATTAAGATTAGTAAAAATAGGAATGCTGGAATTGACACGGGCTGACTGAGGTCTAGGTTAGTTTGACTCTTCAACACAATGTATAGCTAGGCATGTCTAACTCTAACTAACGGATTTTGTAAAACTCGAAAATTGAAGTACGATTCCAAGATAATAATAAGGCATGCGGTGATAGGTAACGTTTTTACTGAAAGTTGCCGATACTAGCTTTTAGAAAAGAGATCCCAAACTACTTCACAAAATGTTATTCTAATTCTGCCTGTCTCCGACTTGCAAGTGCTTGTCTTATCTTTGTATGATTCCAGGTTCCAATCCAACTAGCGGAAAAGCACATGTTTGGTTGACTGCATTGGCTATAATGACGGTCTTTACAATTAGTTACTGGTATACATACATAATAATTAGTTAAGAGGTGCAATTTGTTTAAACTTACAGTCAAATCAGTTCATCTTCATAGTGAGTGAGCTTTGAACTTTAAATACGTTTTTTTAAGCGCTGCAATGTCTATTTTAATTAACAATTTCCTGATACACACTGCAGAAAAGCAGTGTTTCTACGGGTTTCACTGGCTCGAGGCCCTTTTTTCAAGCTACTCAGATTTACTTGACGTAAGTGATTATTATGAATCCAGGTATTACTTTCCAGTCTGTATTATCCCAAAAGGTTCAATATGTAAAGAAATACATTCCGAATTACAGAGCAGTACCGATTAACCTTCCTTAATACGTTCAAAATAGTCTGGTATACTATTCCTTTGCTTATCGTGTCGACTTGAATGAAGAGTTAAGAGTTAATTATTCGGATTGCAATTAAATCAAAGATGTAAACTGCAGCATTTTATTAGTTTGGAGTATTCATGTGCGTTTATATAGAGCAGACTGCAGAGAAGGCATAATGCACTAAACGGTTTTACAAATCTAATCCAATATAAAAAAGTGCAACCGTTCCAAAGTTATTGATCGGACGGACAGCCAGTCAGTCAGCCAGTCAGGCAGCCAACTCTCTTTTTGGTAAAACCTGACATTGGCAACAGATTTAAATGGCTTTTGCAAAGTGGCAAAAAATTAATTTATGAAAATACAAAGTGGCAAATTATCAAAAAGAACATTTAGTCAGTTTAGTAACTTACAACAATTCAACTCAGCTTAAACAATCTCAATTCATTGGAACTTTCTCAGCTACTTTTTTAAATCAAAACGGGAAATTGGAGAACCGTTTTACATTTTTTACCGTAACTCTGACAAATAACTTATACCTGCAAAATTGTTTTTTTGAGTTTTAAAAATTGTAATTTTTTTCAGTTTTGCCACAGTGAGTTTTTGGTTTTGATTTTTAAGTTCGAATTTTTGCCAGACTGAGGAGGTTTGCCAAACTGAGGGACTACCCAGCCAGCCAGTCAGCAGGACAGAGCATTCACATAAAGGCTTCGCTACGCAAGCCTTAATAAAAAATAACATGAGCAAACCCCCCACCACACACCTCATAATGATAAACAACTTTGTTCATAATAGCATAATCCTTTCCTTACTCACTAGTCAGTGAGACTTAAAGCCCCATCTTCAAGGAGTAGAGACGATTGAGATGGTAATTCTTTAGGAGTTTCTTAGACGGTCGGTAGGAAGGGTCTTACAATTCTGATTCTTAGGCAAATCTTTGTTCACTCTCGAAGAATTACTTGTCTCGGATCGCGTGTTGCATGCATGATTGATGCAACAGGAAAGTACTGGTAAGTGCAAGTGGCTGAAGCTGAAGTAAAGATATCCAGATCTACTATCATTTTTGTGAGCTAAGAATCTTGTTTTTGAGATTATTAAGTGCTGTATTATGTTTATGATACAGTCAGCGACTTGTTAGTTGATAGTATTCCTATTGGAATAAGCTATTCAGTCCAGCAATGGTAACTTGTACCTATTTATATGGGTGGCCTAAATTAGCGTTGTTCATCCAATTGAATATTTTTTAGATGGAGTTCTGATTCATCTGTTCTCTAAAATTTTCAAGAACAATTATACAATTGTTTGCTTTTTAAATAAAATTCACAGATACGGAAAATAATCACTCTCAAATTTAAGCGTACAAGCTGAACCAATTTCAACTGTGATTTCAACAGATATCGTCTCATCACATGCGTGCTCATTTAGACCCAATTTCAATCCTGAACAACTAAAGTGAAAGTCTGAAGGTGTCATCCTCTGGGTCACTAAATAAGAACAAAACTTCCGATCATGATCCAACTCAGACGCAGCAGATGGCTTCCTGGCCCTAATACCCGGTAATGCTGCTTTTGCTATTCCGAAAAAATCCTACTTTCCCCCCTCCCCGGGTTTTTACATTAAAATATGCCCAGTTCAGTTGCCAGGCCAAATAGACCGGTTAGGTGCGGTTTTTAGTAGAGATGAATAGCATAATTTGATGGAACGATAACTTTTTTTGCATTTACAATCTGCAAGCAAGAATATTATACAGTTACACAGTAATAATGGTATTGGGTTTTTAATGTCCTCACATCTGAACCGTTTGAACGGAAATTAGTATACAATAAAAGCTTCATTTTTCGCAAAACTTTAGACTTTAGAATTTGAAAACAGAAGTAGTAAACAGATATTAGTTGACATTTACAAGGACATGCAAAATGCCCATTAGCATCCTTATTTGCATGAAAAGTAATAAATCCATAAATTGAAGAAAGCAGTTGAATTAATAATTTGAACCCTTCGCTTGCAGCAATTGCACATTAGAAAGGTTTTCCTTAATATATTTTAATTATTAAAATAATGTTGCCAACTTTTTGCTTGTGAAGACACAATAATCCTTTTTCATACGGGTAACGTGAAATTCTAAAGTCTTCCTACATCAAACAGATTAAATATTGAATATTTGCAAGTATTTATATAATTACTTAAGAAAGATTAAATTGCTTCATTAAATTTTCTTCGATGGCAATCTAGAGATTGAAAATTAAATTGCTAACTTACAACTCAAACAAATGTTTCGTTAGTTTATTAAGGGATGAATATCCCTTTATGTGAGTGATCACTCTGTCCGTCTGCGCTCTAACTCGTGAACGGTTAAACTTTTTTGAGTTCCGTTTTCAGATATTTGTTTTTCAGGTTCCAACTTAGATTGAATTCGAACATGGACCTTGTGGACCACACCCCTCAAGGTCAACGGTCACAGGTCACCAAAACTTTAAATACCAATACCCATCAAGTGGGGCGTCGTTGTTGGCTGGCTAACTTTCCTTAAGGTATAGTATATATAATACACTTCAGTCCATGACTTTCTATATGTTACCTTCATTAAAGTTAATAACATAAGGGATATTTTACCAGCTCCAAAGGACTACACATTTTAAAGCTCTCTAACTAATTAGATATATTTATTTGAATGCCATTCTTCCTAATAATACGAGTTCTTATATTAAACTGTTTTAGAAACGGAAATCATTCATTCGCGTAGCATCTGCAAACAATCATTAGAGTTCAACCGTGAATAATCCATGACACCAAATTTCCCTTTGCAAATATTTTCATTTTCAACTCTTTGATTTTGCATACAAATACAAAACATCTCAATTGGTTACTCATTTCCCACGTTACAATGCACAAATAAAGAAAGGAGGCTCATTCACAGTAATCATATCATAATCAGTCAAAAGTCACTTAACAACCACCGAACGATCCATTATCTTATTGTCATAGGACCTTCGTCAGTCATTTAGTAGAACTAACCCTGCTAAGCTAAGAAACAACAAACAGAGTACAGTTGGCAGTGGGCTTAAAATTCGCCGTAGTAAATGAGAGACGGGATAGCCAAAATGAAGACATTTTCAAGGAAGTTATGATTAATCTTCATACATAGACTTAACAACTTTCGCTAACAGCTATTTATTATTACGTTTTATTAGTAAGATACTTCATGTGAATACTCTTCCGTCTGTATGCCCGGGCTGTAACCTCGGAACGGATCAACATTTTTAAATCCTGTTTTCAGATTTTGGTTTCGGAGGTAAACCAAAGGGTGAATTTGTGGATATTGACCACACCCACTGGCATCAAGGGTCAAGGTTAAAAGTCAATGTTCTGATTTCAAATTCGAGATTTTTGCTACTACGGTCTATGGGTGACATCTTGACCACATTAGATGCTCACAACGCGCCATGACATTTCGTTCATTTTAAAGGTGCATTTGTAAAATATTTAATGTCAACTAAATAATAGTAAGCAGTTCGCTTGCTGTAATTATTAATTAGTATACTGATTGTAAACAGTTTAACTTAATATTTCGCAGATTCGTATGTATTTTTTAAGGGATATTTTTAGCATTTAATCATTTTTTGCCTGCAGTTGGTGGCCTGAAGAAGAATTTTCGAAACTAGTCGTCACAACCAATGAACAGACATGAAAGTTCCCCTGTATCCAATTTCATTTTCATTTCAGAAAGCATAAAATACGAAGGTCAAACTTCAATATTGGACTTTGATAGCCGGAGGTTTTGCTATTATTGTCTACTGGCTACAATTACATTAAAAATGTTTGCGATGCCACCGCCGCGTGACCAAACATGCATGGCAAATCACTAATACTTAGCTATACTACATTTCCAGTTGCAATGGTTTATTTACCACCGATACTGCCAATTTATACGAATCCCTTGCCCTGTGCTTAATTCTGTGATGAGTAGTGGCTTTATCACGGTCAGTCCATGATTTTCATGTATTTTGCGTTAAATTTGTAAGTTATAGATTAATCAAGTACTTTGTGTGATCTTGTAAAAATACAGTATAAAATGTAATACTATTAAGACATTTCTCTACGAAAACTTCCGTTTTGGGTCAATTAAAGTCCTATTTTAGTGTCTAAACTCGTACATATTGTTAGTGACAAATAATTCATCTTCTGAATCTTTCCACTGCACTACATTGTATATGTTTCGCTTACGAGCAATCCTCCATGGAAACTATTGTTTGGCGTATGTGATGATTATTACACCCATAATCAGTGCTAAAGCTAAGTTAAACTTAAACAGACCAAGTCGTGTAGGTAAAACTAAAAGTCGACTTTCCGAACTGAAGACTCGCATCACTCCATCCTATCTCCGTCTAAGTACATCATAATCATGCTCCAGAATAAATTATGCATCCTATTGGTCACTTTTTCTAACACTGATGATCCGCCTCATTAGACTAGGCGTTAAACCTTCACAGCATTTAAATCATCAATAAAGCCTTTGACACAACGAACAGGATAAATCCTCTCGTGTTAGTTCCCAACGCGTTATGAAAACGTTGGATCTCCAAGCGAGTGAGAGATCAAAAAGTTGCGTGGTAGGACATTTTTATTTTATTTCAAATCAGTTTAAAAAGATAACGCTTGCCCTGGATTTCACCCCAGACAAAGGAATTAGCATAATTTGATGATGAGCACGATGACAGTAGAAGTTCGGAGCACGGTTCGTTCACCCACAAGAACTTTCTACTTTTCTCCCATCATCATAAAATAATAATAATCTTTTCTCAATAATAACCATCCGGCAGATAGACCATTCGGCTCACCGTTGCGTTTAGCTTTGCCTCCTTTAGCAAGCAACAGTCGCCAAATCACCATGCAGGCACAACAGTAACAGTTAGGAAAGAAGTAAAGCAGGACCGGTTGGGCTTAGGTCACATGAAAAGTTCAAATACAACACCGAAATACCCCTAAGTGTCACCGTTTGATAAGACTATCCTTCCTTTACTTGTCTTTACTTTCTATAGATGATCAAAAACATTAGCCTAGTTTCATTTGACAACGGCTGCCTTGAATCTTTCTCGTGTCTGTGACTTGACTTGTTTTCTCTCTCCCCCAGCGTCCTAGGTTGTCTTTCTGCTTCAGAGAAGATCACATCAGTATATAACAACTATACGAAGATCTCTGCACCACCTAATCTATAAATGTGTCCAAGAAGACAGTACAAGGAAAATTTGCACAGGGAGTTGCAAAAGTCACAAACCCAATACCACCAAGTAAGCTCAGCAAAATTGCTTTGAAATCACATTTCGCACATAAACAAAACCCATCTCTGTTTCCAGGTCTCCTCCCACTATATTATACCTAGCCATTTATCATTATACCACTACTAGACACATCTAATATTCAACCAACAATCAATAGTCCTGTGTTGGATCCTCACTTCCAACAATAATATCTTTCCTTTTTGCCCGGAAGAGCCGGTCTGGCTGATTTCATTTCTAGAAGAAAGTCTTCTTATCCTTTAAAAACTCCTATTAAATTCCATATTGCTTTCTATAAACCGATAGGATATGCAGGTAGTTACAGTCTAGTTAAGTCTGATATGGATCTGCTGTTGGTTGGTGGTTAGTTTTTATATTGTAGACGAAGTAAGTCAGTAAGAAACTGGGCTAAGTAAAAGTAAGTAAGCTAAGCCTCACAGCTTTCCCCTGATCTTTAGGAAAGATTACGGGAAATAAAAGCGATGAGAGCAGAAGAAAAAATGCGGTCGTGATGAAAGAGTTTTTCTTTTATACGCGGTCATACAGTGGTAGAGTTTAGACGGATTTTTATATTACTATCCTAGGTCGATCTCCAACCTCCCCTACACATTGTTAAACTATGGTCGTACTCTTTCATAATCCAATAGTCTTGGTATGGTTGTAAGTACTAGTACTTATGGGAGATAAATAGTAGGAACTCAGATCTTAGACCAAGGTCTGCTAGTTCTATAAATAAAGCTCTGTACAGTAGTTTTGAGAACATTTATATTGTAAAGGAACCATTTGACGACGAAAAACGTGCAAGCTTGCTCCCACACTTCATCGAATATGTTAAAGATGTTGGAAGGAGTGAAAGAATTAGGGGCAGGATGTGATATGATTTAAAAAATCGGAATATCTACCCAACTCACACACGCACGGACAGATCTCCATATATCTTTCCTATATCTTCAAAGCTAACCAGAGGAAACAGGACTCTTTTAGTGCAAAAAGGAGTGTGCCATTAAGTGCTAGAAAAGGGTCTAGAAAAGGCAAACCGGATTCAAAGACGATTTCTGAGAAGGAATGTGGCGGAAACGCTATATGGGAGTGAGACGTAGTCTTTATCAGCAGTGGAAGATGCAGACCGTTGTTCCGTTCGAACAAAGAAAGATCTCTGCTACGTGAGAACCTTCTGAATGATCCTCATCACAATACTAAAAAGGAGAGGCTATCAAACCAATTAAATATTACAGATCGGCTCTCATCCTGAAATTCACCCTTAGCCTGGCCTGTAGACAGTATACCTTAGGAATCGGGATAATGATGATGAACTAAACGAACAGAAATCCCTGAAATATAACCCCGGATTTAGGGCATGTTGGATAATTGATGGTTTAAATTTTGTTAATATGTTATGCATATACTCGGTAAATGCAGATAGTTTGATTCAATTCTTAAAAAAGGTAGGAAATTTTGAAACTAAATGTTTTGTAAAAAAAATGTCCACACTAAAATTAAATTTCAGAATTTCACAGCGTTATAAATGACAAACGGACGACCCAGTGCGGTTAGAGTAAATACGTTCATGATAATTTAATGTAGACCTTATTACATCCATAACATTTTTATTTAGGTAGCGAAAGAGAAACCCCCGTTGTGGTAGAAGATTCTCAGTGATTTATCTAAAGGAAGTCGACCCTTGGACGGAGTAAGTTGTCTCTTCAATGTAGTCGACGAGGGATAATCGATCGTCTTTGAATCCATTGAGAAGAACACTTCAATAGCTTAAGCTTATCAAGTTCTTCACTTTGAAGTTGGCGAAGGTGGCCGGTGACTTAAAGTACTTTTATATGGAATATACTGCTTTACTACTACTGGAAGGGGTTAAGATTTAAAGGAGAGATTTTTCCTGAGATTTAGATAGTAAGGTAGATGGATGAAGGGAAAAACGAAGATAGATAGAAAAAGTTGGCTGGGTTTTCTATCCATCTGTCTTGTATCAATCAGACAAGAAGGCAGGAGCCACCGTCAGATAGATGAAAAGGCTACACACCCACTGTATGCACTGGTAAAGGCACTCCCAACCTTAACTCTTTTTGTACGCACTTTCTATCTGCTTGATTTCACCAGCCAGTTTGAAAGGTTAGCTGAGGATATTGAGGATTTAGGATATTATTGAATTAAACTCGGACTGAATACAAATGTGGGCTTTTCTAAAGGATTTCACACTTTTTTTATCTCAAATCTGTCGTTTTTCATTTATACATTTATTGAACAAGTAGAAGGGAGACAAGTTCTTAGAATTTCTGATACAATTTTCAAGCCGAATCTTTATACTATGCATTTTTACTTTTGGTGTTAAAATATGCATGCTCAGGGATCCTTTCATTCTATTTATAATGCGGAGAATTGAAATCCAACGAATTCTTTCTTTCTTTTTTTGTTTTTGTTTTTGTAGCATTAAATTTATTGCAATAACGATGAACAGGGTACGCATTTACCAGATTCAGATCTTCAATAAATTAATATCACAAACGTAGGAAAAGTGATAAAAATAATTTTGAGCCAGGAATCAAAGTAATTTTTGTAAAGTTAATTGCTCTACAAACGATAAGAAAAGAAACCAAGAATACTGTGTGGGACTTTGATTTGTTTTATGCAAATGAAACAGACACCATGCTGCTGGTCATGGTTGTTTACATTTTCAATATCAAGCTATAAGTGTCTGCTGAGAACTCAAACGGCCGCATTGGCTTTCCCTAGTAAAGTCTCTCTTTTGCTACAGTTGAAAGTAGGTATGCATGCTTTATTTATACCCTAACATAAACAATATTACAGATTTAGTGAGTGAGTATCACTTCACTCAAACCAGAGGAAGTAAGGGCTTGGCAAACATCTTGAATAGAACTGCAATTTCCAAAATTTTGCTCCAAGTCTCGTGTCTAGGATTTCCAAGCATATGCCTAACATTATTCACTCCGTTACTGGGTAAAGTAGTCGCCAACCTTCCTTCTCTGACCCCAAGAAATCATTGAGAAATGGAGCCAAACGCAGCATCCAGTGCAGATAAATTCGATATTGAGTTATACACACCCATCTATCTATCTCTGTACGATTTGTCGGCGGCTGTTGTATGCATCCGTATGCATACATTCGAGCCAACGAAGAAAGCACAATACCTATGATAATGTGTTTAATGCAACGGAACGTGCACGTCTATGCCATGTCAGCTTGAGCCCAGTTATGCGATGCCTTTGTGATTTACAGAGAAAGCGTGCATCTGTCGATAACCGCGCGTAAAGAGTGAAAGGATGCACCTAGTCTGGTCTGATTTAATACCTTCAAGCAAAATATAGAAGATAGATGGGTAACTACTCTAGATAAAGCAAACGCAACGTTACCATCAGCCGGCCAAACTTTTCACCCAATAGTTTATCTTACACACACCTTTAGTGGCGTTACCGCTACTACTACGCACCGCTATGCTTGCTCCTCGCTACTGGTGGCTTATTTTATGCCTAGTTTTCCCTGAGGAGAATTCATAGCCTGGTCTGACATTGACAGGAGAATGGTGCTTTATACGAGATTGGATTCCTGCCAGGATGATGTCCTCTAAAATTGCAGTGAAAACACATCCATCCCTCTCTTTACTTGCATCAACGTTAGTTACTACTCACTCACTACTTGAGCTTTCTTTTTTACTCCTGGCAGCATTGGAATAAAGTCAGGACTAAAATCCAGGGACTTAAAAGGGTCCGACGAGACACAAATTCACATCAATACAAACACTTCTATTCCAGATACAAACATTGTATACGCTTTGTTATGATTACGAAACATGTAGTGGAAAATATAATGCTGATTGTAGTTAGTATAGTAGTTTTCCATAGGTTTCTTTGGTGGGGGTGCTTTCTATTGAATAACCTATAACAACCGCAACTACCACAAGACCAATTAGCTGATTGCATTTTCGAACTTTAATCTCAAATTTGGTGGTGTCACTTTCCTGTCTTTCCTTCAACCCCTTTTCTAGCTAGCCTATCCTCTCTCATATCCTCCGGACTCTGTATACTGGCAGAGGCGGACTGGTAGCATTTCATACAACAGACAGAATTCATCCTCTTTCATTCTTCCTTTTTATCATATAATTTCACTCACCATGCATTCTTTACATTTTCTTTTATGTAAAATACAAATGGAATGGGACTTGACTAGAGATATGTAGCATAAAAGTCAAAGGTCTGTTTGACAGTTTCGATAGCATAATATTATCTTACCTAGTAAAGCTTGAGTTAAGTTTAATTTAAGCTTTTAAACTATAGGGAAATGAAGCAAATAAAATCCGGTTTTTTCCACGACCCTATTCCCGGAGCAGATGTAGTAAATTATCTCACCAGTCACCAAACTTTATTTATATTTATAAAAGGGGTTAAGTACCATACGGGCTGTCATGCAGATATCTCCTCAAGGTGACAAAGAGTCGTCTGAGATGAAGCCCTTTGCACGGAAGACAAAAATGAAACGTCTCTTAGCTTAGACGAGGCAAGAAGAAATCTCATTTTCTTTGCACGGAGAAGTAAATTACTTCCAGTCAGGTACCTTGTCTATCTAAACCCTACCTGGGGCTAAACAATTTCCTTTTTTCTCACTCAACTCATAAGTTTTTTATCAAAGAAAAAAATGTAGATTATCTTGTAAAGAGAAAACATATAATGCAGTGTTAAGGTATAGTAGAGTATGTGAGAGGATACGTAGGGATGATGTGCAGAATCATGAGCTGTTTTGTTTGTATGTTTCTGATGCTATCTTCTTTCTAATCAATATTGAATCAACCAACAATATAAAGTTTGTAAGTACACATCATAATTTGTTTTTTTAGAAATTTTACAAAAAACTTTTATTGCATAAACTCACTCCAGAAAACATATAACACTGTTTTATGGTTCTATCAATCAGCTGAAGTTCGAATCATACATTCTTTTCTCCATTTTTAGATGCTTCCTACTAATGCTTATCATCATCAATGCTTATTAGCATCTCATCTCATTTGTGAAGGTAGTTGAGAAAAAATTTAAAGTATTGAAAAAATGGTATTAAAAAACCAAGGAATCAATTGACTTTTCCGCAGCAACACTTTTAATTAAAATATGCACGTCAATTTCACGAGTAGGTCAACGGAGGACTTTACAACTTATTTTGTTTTTATTTGCATCAAGGAAACTTGCCAGAAGCAGCTGAACCAATTGTACACGTCAATATTTTGTTAAATTCACCTAATAATTGTTTAATACATGTAACAAAGCAGTGGGAGTGAATTAAACATGAGCTTATTTATTTAACTCGTCTGCTAAGGTCAAGGTGAAAAGTAAAATAAACCGTTGTAAACGCATGTAACGAAGAAGTGTAAACAATCGTTAAATTTCACTTGCGCGCGCAGTGTGGGCAGAGTGATCGCGCGGTGTGTGCGGAGTGGGCCCGCGGTGTTTCCGTAGTTTAAACTCGATGTCTATTGAGATCTTGTAGATGCTTTTAGAAACAAACGCCGTCGAGATATGCGAATATTAGATGTTTGACCTTGCCGCGCGGTAACGAAAGGTCACGCATCCTAAACAGCGTTTAATTTGTCCTATTAAGACCTTCTAAATACTATTAGCAAAAAGCACGATCGAGGAATTCGAATATTTCACGTTTGACCTTGCCGCGTGGTAACGAAAGGTCACAGAACAATTTAAAGTAGCGTTTTAAAGTCTTAGAGCAAATAGCTTTAAAATGAAACTCCACTTGATAGGGGTTGCTATTTAAACTTTTGGTGACCTGTGACCTTTGACCTTGAGGGATGTGGTCGAAATCGCCCATCTTCAAACTTACGTCCTATTTTGACCTCAATAACTAAAATCCGAAAACAGAAGTTGAAAAAGTTAAACCGTTCGAGAGATATCCCGCGAACGGACAGCCAGATAGACAGAGTGAAAGTGCATCCACATAAAGAGGTTTACACCTCTTAATAAAGTGGGAGATAGGGCCTAAAAATAGTTCACGAACTAGTATGGTGCTTTTTTTAAAAAGCTCAATGTAATTCACTAGTGATGACCAGTGCCAACTTTACCAACAGATAACAAACCCTTCATCAAAGAAAGCAGGGGCCTGCCAAGCAATGGTATTTTCATATTTTCTTTCAACCAGGGGGCAACGAGGGTACATGTTACCCCCTGGTTTTCAAATGTACCCCTTGAAATTCTCGATAGGCCCTATCCTTTACATGTAAAGCAGACCCCGCCCAGCGCCGCTTAGCCACACCCTTCATATCCTTTAATGCTATTTGTACCCCCTCGTATAATTGATATTTATAATAACGTTACAGGTGTTTGAAACCTACATTTCGACATTACAACCACATCAAGTTCTTGCTACATTGGCTAATAGGTGTACTTTCGAATACCAGATGCTATTGCAAAAGTACTGTAGATACTCGGAACCATTCAACTTCTGAAAGCGCTATTTACTTCTAGTTCTTGTACTTAATTATCTTATGTTCACCATGTGATAATGGGATTTTTCAGCTAATGTGACAACACATCAAATGAACCAGCACTAAAGCCTCTTTTGTCTATTCATACGAAGGAAGTTAGACATAGAAGCAGAATACTTTGAACTCGTAATAAAAAGAGTTCGCCAAAGGTGACATGGGACTAATCAAAAATAAAGCTTCTCCTAGGTTTACGTTTGTTGAGAGTTTTTGATTTGATATGTCACCTCTGAAAGCTCCCATGACACACACATCTCTTTTCTCTCTTTCACTTTAACCTGCTACTTTTCTCTCTGACTCAAAGTTGCAAGCCACTTTTGATTATACAAGTTCAAAAAGTTAACAACTTTTCTTACTTCACTTTTACTAGGAGTCCAGTAAAGAGTTCCTACCACTCCAAACTGTACCCCTCTGACAAGCTATCCCAACTTTTGCAATGTTATAAAAAGATATAGGGAAGCTTTTCCTTCGTAACGAACCTCAAAAACATATAGAAATAGCCTATAAGAAAATATCGTATATTTTTTTTGTCCGAGGTTAGTGAGGAAGCAAGGTTCATTCTCGTTGCATATAATAAAGAATGGTCCAAGGGAAGGTTCTTTAAAGAAGTTGTAGTTCGTCAAAGTAATAATTATTACTTTAACGAAACTTTGACATTATGACTACTTTCAGACTAGACTGTTGAACTCTCTTACTTGAGTTCATGGATCAGCTGTACATTGTTGGATTGCAAGAATATGATGGAACAATCAGTTATATTTCTACATATTTATAACGTTTCTAGTGGTATGATGCGTGACGAAAGCAAAATTGGAATGGAAACAAACTGAGCAAAGTTTCGCTTACCTCCTTCATCAGTAATAACCGCAACAGTTGTAGGTGGGCCTTGTCCCTCTGGATTAAAAACAGCTATAGAGACGTGATACTGGGTAAACGTCATCAGATTCTGGATGGTGAAACTCTGTAAGAAGAATTAATTACCGGTCGGTTAGACGTCATTATTTAGTTAGTTATTCCGGCATCCGTTAGAATATAACATGGGTAAGTCCAAAGAGGCGAAGCTTAGTCAAGCAGAAATGTGAAATGAGACTTTTCTTCTGCATCTCACTTAATAACACTAACGGCTTACATGTTCAACTTCCCTAAGTGCTACGTGAATGTAATCAATTTCCAACTACAGCCTAAACGGTAAAATTAGTGAGTAATAATATATAATAATAGTAATATTAATAATAATAACAAGTTCCGAACTTGATTTATGCTACTCTCAGCCTGGTTACAACTTAAGCTATGAGAATTATATGAAATTACTCGATCCAACAAATATTTAATAAAGACAAGGATGTTGAAAAGTTATCCGAGAAAGTTTCCCTCTATCCACAGATGGTTGCATAGGATTTTCTCCCATTTAGGTAAAGTTCACTTGCTGCATTTGAACAAGGGAATCGATCTAAATGTAACAACCTAAGCAAACTATCCAGCCGAGCGAGGGATGATTTATGAATTTAATAAGGAATCGATAGGTTCACAAAATGGTATGACATATTACTGGTGCAGAAACTGGGCAAGGCCTTGCCATGGGCTCTCGTAGGATTCCTTAGCATTATATATTGTGTTATGTACCATTGTATTTACTTACTCCGACATCCTGCTATACTAAAACGAAGTATAAGGAATGTTTTTTTAATGAAGATAGGTAAAGGGATTTATGTTATGGGTAGTGATAATCTATTCAGCATAATAGTAAATTTATATTTATATAATAGTAATAAAAGAAATTGATCCCCACCCACCTCTATTCCAGGGTCTCTAAGGTATATTTCTTGAATGGTGTTCGGCCCTTTGTCACGAGGCTTGAACGCCAATCTGTAACCCAGAAATTCGCCATGGAGAGTGTGTCTTGGAGGTGGCCGCCATGCTAGTCTAATTGAGGTTGAACTAGCGTTTTGGGCAGCGGTAATGGTAGGCTTTCCATCAGGAGCTGAAATTGTACAAGAAAATTTTTGAATCAATTTCATAAGATTACTTAAAATAAGCAAAATCCTTGTCATTTCTGTAAAGTAGGTTTCTTGAATAGCTATGCAGCTAATCACACTAAAGCTGGTTTGTTAAGTTTCTCCTACGCTTAAATATGCTACAATCAATTTATCTTTCTTTCACTAAGAAAATAATACCCCTAATCGTTATCTCATTTTTTCTCCGAATAAATATGGCAAGTCTTGAATACCCAAAATAAATGAAAAGAAGCAATGCTAAGAAGCTGTAGGAAACGACTAATGAGCTTTTTTTACCCATTGAATAAAAGTCAATCATATGTACACATATGACAATAGAGATGCATCAATGGTAGCTATTGTTATGTAATGTACAGTTTTTTATACCGAGATAATATTTCATCCTTGAATGCCAGTAAAGCATTCATAAATATGATCCGCCTGCTAATGCAGCATGAGCAACTCACTGTCTCAGTAATTACTCTGGCTATTTAGTAGTAATTACTAAAGGAAGTTGGATACAGACTATGGACGGAGATGAATTAGGACTGGAAACAGTTACCTCCTTGCCTTGCTCAGTAAACATTTCCACGCTAAATAGTAACAAATTAAGCCATACATCAATGACTCTTTAGTTCATATTTCTTCATACATTTGTCGTTTATGCGTTCTTTAGCCCTTTACAACGTGCAAAGAATGAGGAACTGTTTTCTAAAATCGAAGAAGTTGGCTGCTTCTACAGGGTTTTTAAATAAAGAAGAACTGCGTTTTGAACGCGCACATTAATTACTGAATAAAAGAAACCTATCGATTGAGTTTTATGAAATGCTTTAATTGATTGAAATACAATGTAACGAGTCATCTGCCTCAATGTCTCACTACCATCATGCAAATTAGGAAGGGGCTGGAGACGGTTACTTTGAACTAATGCAAATAAAACAATATTGTATCTTTTATCATTAAAAAGACATTCCTACAATCTTGAATTTAAAACTAGGAGCTTAGTCTCGTTAAAGAAACATCTACTTTGCTCAATAAGTAAAAAAAATGACTTTTTGATGATTGGCTTTTAAAAATTTCAGAGATTGGCTAGAGTGGATTTTGGTACTGGCTTAGCATCGGTTAACTTGGACCCACTTCATTTTATTTTCATAATCTTAAAATGGGTTTAAGCCTGCTAAACGAAGTACAAGGCGCAATCAACGATGTAAACTTGTCTTTTGACACTGTGGAACTAATGAACCCTTTGTACTACACTGATATTGATAAATGTCCCAATCAATGGTTCCCCTCCATGATTCAGCCACTACGTCTGGATATTATTATATATTTCTCCAAGGCAAACTGTCATTTGTTTAATGCACTCCTAGCCTAGATGGTTTTAACAAGGATGGGATACAAATCTCGTTCAGATACAAATTATTCAGCAAACTGCCTTCAGCGGGATTTAGTTATGTATCTAACGTTAAGTCAAGTTTCTTAGTGATTTTTTTGTTTAACAAAAAACGCAATTTCTCAGGCGTTTGGTTTGCTAGATATATTGTAAAAATAGAAATCATAAAACAGTCATGAATTTAATCCACAGGAAGGTTAGAATGGACCCTTTTACAGAATACTACTTAAATTTTTTAGTAAAAACCTGACCAAATTAGATAGCATTGTCTTTATCACAACCTAATCAAATTCAAATTGTTCATCAATTGATGAAAATTCCCTCCGTAAATGGGTTTATTGGAGCGTAATGTTGATGCAACTAGGGCATTGGCACCTTTAGGTGGACAGAGCTTTCAAGTACTTTTGCAAAGGGCCATCTTACAATAATGTCTTGGATAGTTCGGTATCAAGAAGAATCGCCAAACTTGAGAGACCGAACTCAGAAGTCAATTTAATTCTACAACTCGCATACAATTTCAAAACATAAGCTCTAAAGGTATATAATATCCAGAAATTGAAATGCCATTCAAGGAAAGGTTTAAGGCCTTGTATTTTTATAAAACCCACACTGACTGACTGCAGTACTTAAAACATACTTTATAATAAATTACCAAAGGAGACTTGCCCATCCCTTTAACCCTCCCTTCCAAAAATATGATACTTTTAAATTATTAAGGAATGAGATTACTTTGTGCGACTGTCTGACTGTACGTCAGCACGTCTATACTAGCACGAACGGGTCAAGTTTTTGAAATCTGTTTTTGAATATTGATGAGTTGGAGTGGCGCACTATTATCAAAGGTCACCAAACTATCCAGGACAATCCCCATCAACTATATGGTATCACTCACAATTATCTCGAGAACGGCTCAACTTTTTCGAAATTTTCTTTCGGATATCGAATATTGATGACCGCGACACAATCACTTTAATCAAAAATAGGTCACAGATCGTACTAATATTTCATTCCTTTGATAGGTCCGTTTACGACGGTTTATTAAGGGATGAAATTCCTTTATGCGACTGCTCTTTCTGTACGCACGCACGTCTCCCCGCCCTCACGCCAAAACGGTTCAACTTTTTCAACTTCCGTTTTCGGATATCGAATATCGTTACCTGGGCCGTTACCGGGGCCATTACCGGGGCCATTACCGGGGCCGTTACCGGGGCCGTTACCGGGGCCGTTACCGGGGCCGTTACCGGGGCCGTTACCGGGGCCGTTACC